>JAMWET010003909.1:77500-92923 GCA_024036415.1 Prochilodus magdalenae | reverse complement strand
CGACCCCTCTCTCCTGGAGACCTGTCTGCATGCCTGCTGACTGTTAGTCTCCTCCTCCCCTCTGAGTCTGAGTTTACATTTAGGGGGAACCGGAGCCCAGTCTGTGCCCATACGGGTCACCAGTGTGGTTTACCCCTCGTGCTGTGGGCTGCCTGGACGGGGGCTGTGATTGGGAAGGTCCTCCCCGGGGGCGGAGCTTAACTCGTCGTTGTGGAAGAGGAGAAGGGGGAGCTGGAAAGCTGGACTCTCCGAGGTCTGTGTGATTTCTCTACAATATCCTGGAACACGGTGAACCATGCAGTTGGCGGTCGGTGCGGAGAGCCCGTGTGTCAGTGCCCGCTGTGTGCGGTAGTCCTTGGTGCAGAGGGTCAGTAGGGTCCGAGAGCAGCGCGCGGGGTGTTCTGTGTGGTCCGGGGACAAAACAGAAAGAGCACAACAACCGAGACTCAGTCCGTCCGGAGGCGCACAGACCCGGGGGAGAGGGGGTGAGTACCGAGGGGCTTAAACCCCATACACACACACACCCACACACGCACCCACACACACACACACATACATCTATATACACACACACACACACACACACACACACACATACACATATACACACAAACATACGACACACATCTATATATACCACAAAACACACCCAGCACACACATGACATATAATACACACACAATACACATCACACAACACACACACACACACACACACATACATCTATATACACACACACACACACAAACACATATACACACACACACACACACACACATACATCTATATACACACACACACACACACATACACATCTATACACACACACACACACATACATCTATATACACACACACACACACACACACACATACACATCTATACACACACACACACACACACACACACATACACACACACACACACACACACACACACACACACAACACACAACACATCAATACACACACACACACACACACACACACATACATACACATATATACACACACACACACCACACACACACACACACACACAGAACACCCCCCCCCCACCATACACACATACACATACACACACACACACATACACACACACACACACATACACACACACACACACATACACACACATACACACAGATACATCTATACACACACATACACATCTATACACACACACATACACACACACACACACACATACATACACATACACATCTATATACACACACACACACACACATACATACACATACACATCTATATACACACACATACATACACATACACATCTATATACACACATACATACACATCTATACACACACACACACACATACATACACATCTATACACACACACACACACACACATATATATACACACACACACACACACACATATATATACACACACACACACACACACATACACACTCATATACCATATACCTTAATATCTGTGTATCTCTCTCTCTTTCTCTCTCTTTACTCTTTCTCTCCCTTTAACACTCTCTGTCTGTCTCTTTCTCTCTCTCTCACTCACACACTTTTTCCTTACATCTCTTGCTCCCCTTTCTCTATCTCTGTCCCCTCACACACACTCTCTCTATCTCTCACTCTCTCTCACACACTCTCTCTTTTTCTTTACTCTCTCTTCTCTCCCTCTACTCTCTCTTTCTCTCTATATCTCTTACACACACTCTTCTCCTTCCATCTCTTTCTCTGTTTTACTCTTTCTCTTTATTCTCTCCATCTACTCTCTCACTTTCACCCCGTCTCTTCCTTTTTCCCCCCTCCTTCTCTCACACACTCTCTCTCTCCCTCTCTCCCTCCCTCCACAGGTGAACACTCTGCTGAGCATCTCTGTCTGTAGATGCTGTTGGAGGCAGCTGGAGAACCTCAGCCGGTCTCGGTTCTGTATCCCGGTACAGATGTGTGTGCCCTGAGTCTCGGTGTTCCTGCACGCTGAGGTATCTCAGGCGCTTCATCTCCAGACTCAGATCAGTGTTGTGTTTCTGGCTGGAGCTGTTCGGTCGATGGCGTTTCTAGTCAAGAAGAAGAAGTTTAAGTTTCAGACGCTCTTTACTCTGGAGGAACTGACAGCTGTGCCTTTTGTGAACGGAGTGCTCTTCTGCAAGATCCGACTGCTGGATGGTGGAGACTTCGCCACATCGTCCTCCAGGTAACGCTTACAGCCGCACGTCACAGCAGGCCGACTCCTGACCTGCTGTATGGCGTCACAGGCCTTCCACTCTTTCTGAGGGCTGTCTTCACTGACTGCAGCTTCCTGTGGTCCCAGTGTCTGCCCACTGGTGCCATGCTCACAGATGGGATGAGGGTGTTGTTCTGAATTACGAGCTGTCAGTTCTGCTAGCATGTCTTTGTAATAGACCGTTCTGGGACTGCGGTTCCTTTAAACAGGTTTAGATCTCTGACATGTTAGACCTATTAGATCAAACAGGTGTTGATGGAGTTTCCTCTGGGGATCTTTGTGTTTGAAAAGGTAATAATTCACCATCATCATCAAAGTAATGATACCTGCTTCCAGAAGGAGGTGTGGAAGTGCGGGTGTGTTGGGAAGGAAGATAAAGGTGACCAGGATCAATAACTGATGATAAATTTAGACTGATATGATCAATATTTATTGAGCTACACATACAGAAGTCTGTCTCTCAGTATGTTAGTGTTAGTTAGTGTGCTGTAAGTAGTGTGTCGGTGTACAGTAACTCAGTAAGTGTAATGCATTAGTGTGCTGTAAGTAGTGTGTTGGTGTACGGTAACTCAGTAAGTGTAATGTGTTAGTGTGCTGTAGGTAGCGTGTTGGTGTACAGTAACTCAGTAAGTGTAATGTGTTAGTGTGCTGTAAGTAGTGTGTCGGTGCTAACCAGTAACTCAGTAAGTGTAATGTGTTAGTGGTGGCTGTAAGTAGCGTGTCGGTGTACAGTAACTGCAGTAAGTGTAATGTGTTGGTGTGCTGGTAAGTAGTGTTGGTGTACAGTACCTCAGTAATGTAATGGTGTTAGTGTGCTGTAAGTAGCGTGTTCGGTGTACAACTAGTAACTCAGTAAGTGTCATGCGTTAGTGTGCTGTACAGAGTAGCGTGTCGGTGTACAGTAACTCAGTAAAGTGTAATGTGTTTAGGTAGTGCTGTAAGTAGCGTGTCGGTGGTACGGTAACTCGTAAGTGTAATGTCATTAGTGTGCTGTAAGTAGCGTGTCGGTGGTACAGTAAACTCATAAGTGTAATGTGTTAGTGTGCTGTAAGTAGTGTTGTCGGTGGTACGGTAAACTCAGTAAGTGTAATGTGTTAGTGTAAGTATCGTGTTGGTGTATGGTATAACTCAGTAAGTGTAATGTGTTAAGTGTGCTGTAAGTAGTCGTTTGTCCGGTGTACAGTAACTCAGTAAATGTATGTGTTAGTGTGCTGTAAGTAGTGTGTGTTCGGTGTACAGTAACTCAGTAAGTGTAATGTGTTAGTGTGCTGTAAGTAGTGTGGTCGGTGGTACAGTAACTCAGTAAGTGTAATGTGTTAGTGTAGCTGTAGGTAGCGTGTTGGTTGGTAGCGGTAACTCAGTAAGTGTAATGTTGTTAGTGTACTGTAAGTAGTGTGTCGGGTGTACAGTAACTCAGTACAGTGTAATGTGTTAGGGGTGCTGTAAGTAGTGTGTTCGGTGTACAGTAACTCAGTAAGTGTAATGTGTTAGTGGTGCTGTAAAGTAGCGTGTTGGTGTATGGTAACTCAGTAAGTGTAATGTGTTAGTTCGGTGTGCTGTAAGTAGCGTGTCGGTGTAATCAGTAACTCAGTAAGTGTAAATTGCGTTAGTGTGCTGTAAGTAGCGTGTCGGTGTGTACAGTAACTCAGTAAGTGTAATGTGTTTGTAGTGTGCTGTAGGTAGCGTGTCGGTGTACAGTAAACTCAGTAAGTTGTAATGTGTTAGTGTGCTGTAAAGTAGCGTGTTGGTGTACTAGTAACTCAGTAAGTGTAATGTGTTTTAGTGTGCTGTAAGTAGATCACTTTATCGCACAAATGTGTGTTGGTGTACAGTAAAACTCAGTAAGTGTAATGTGTTAGTGTGCTGTAAGTAGCGTGTTGGTGTACGGTAACTCAGTAAGTGTAATGTGTTAGTGTGCTGTAAGTAGCGTGTTGGTGTAAGCGGTAACTCAGTAAGTTTGTAAATGTGTTTAGTGTTGTGCTGTAAGTAGCGTGTCGGTGTACGGTAACTCAGTAAGTGTAATGTAATGTTTAGTGTGCTGTAAGTAGCGTGTTTGGTGTACGGTAACTCAGTAAGTGTAATGTGTTAGTGTGCTGTAAGTAGCGTAAGCGTGTCGGTGTACAGTAACTCAGTAAGTGTAATGTGTTAGTGTGCTGTAAGTAGGCGTGTCGTTGGTGTACAGTAACTCAGTAAAGTGTAAATGTGTTAGTGTGCTTGTAAGTAGTGTGTTGTTGTACAGTAACTCAGTAAGTGTAACGTGTTAGTGTGCTGTAAGTAGGCGTGTCGGTGGTGTACGGTAACTCAGTAAGTGTAATGTGTTAGTGTGCTGTAAGTAGCGTGTCGGTGGTACGGTAACTCAGTAAGTGTAATGTGTTAGTGTGCTGTAAGTAGCGTGTCGGGTGTACGGTAACTCAGTAAATGTAATGTGTTAGTGTGCTGTACAGTAGTTGTTTCGTGTGTACGGTAACCTCAGTAAGTGTAATGTGTTTAGTGTTGCTGTAAGTAGTGTGTCGGTGTACGGTAACTCAGTAAGTGTAATGTGTTAGTGTGCTGTAAGTGGCGTGTCGGTGTACAGTAACTCAGTAAGTGTAATGTGTTAGTGTGCTGTAAGTAGTGTGTTGGTGTACAGTAACTCAGTAAGTGTAATGCATTAGTGTTGTTTTGGTGTTGTTCTGACCTGTTGGACAGAGCTTGGTTCTAGCTAACAGAACCTGTTCTCCTTCAGTGTTCTGTGCTGATGATGATGTGAATAGACGTCAGTGTCAGACTAATGAATGAGCTTCTATTAAAGACTGGTGGACTGAGAGACACTAGAGTCTCTTCACCTACACTGAGCTGATGAAGAGTCCTGTTTCCAGAATGATATAGGACATTAGAGCCGTAATAAACCACATGCTCCTGTTACTCTCCATACTTAAGTAAATCTGAAAGGTACATACTTTAGTTACTGGTACTCTCCATACTTAAGTACATCTGAAGGTACATACTTTTAGTACTGTTACTCCAGTACTTGGAGGTACATCTGAAGGGAGGGGTAATGGGGACTCCAAGTGGAGGTTCGGAAAGCTGACGCTAGAGGTGTAGTTAGTTACCCTGGGGATCTACTGTAACTCAGGTACATGGCGTGTACGTCCCTCTCTGGTGTTTGTATGTACTAAGCATTGCTAAGGTTTGCTTTACAGCACCTGCAGTCAGCCCTCTAGCCCGTTCGTGAAGCTGCCACGTCGGCTGGTTCCGAGGTAGGCAGTTGTTTTGGCTGATTGTCCCGTGTCTGTCTCGTTTCCCAGCCCTCCTCACATACTCTCACACGCACACACACTGAGAATAACAGGAAGGAGAGGGCACCGTGTCCACATCACCAGTGATTCTACACACCGCTGACCTTTTCCCCCATCCGCTGCCTCTCTCTCTCTCTCTCTCAGCCAGGTCCACTGAACCCGGAGGCCTTTAGATCGTCTCTCAGAACGAGTGGCTAATATACAACATCACAGTACCGGAAGGCATTTTCATAGGCATCATATAATAATATAAATAACAAAATGGTATTAATATAATATAATATTAAATAAAAAGTTATGATCTGTTGGCAACTAAGCAGAATTCTATAGAATTCCAGGCAGAAGTAATGGATGGAATGAAGGTTTCTAGGAGGTTGTGAAAATGTACTGATGACGTTGCCACCAAGTTATTTCAAATGCGTTCATATTCAGACAGTCTTATCCAGAGTGACCTCCGAGAGTGCTCAGTGTTCAGAGAACTTAGTGTTCAGAGTGCTTAGTGTTCAGAGGGCTTAGTGTTCAGAGGGCTTAGTGTTCAGAGTGCCTAGTGTTCAGAGTGCCTAGTGTTCAGAGTGCCTGGTGTTCAGAGTGCTTAGTGTTCAGAGGGCTTAGTGTTCAGACTGCTTAGTGTTCGGAGTGCTTAGTGTTCAGACTGCTTAGTGTTCAGACTGCTTAGTGTTCGGAGTGCTTAGTGTTCGGAGTGCTTAGTGTTCAGACTGCTTAGTGTTCAGACTGCTTAGTGTTCAGAGGGCTTAGTGTTCAGAGGGCTTAGTGTTCAGAGGGCCTAGTGTTCAGAGGGCCTAGTGTTCAGAGGGCCTAGTGTTCAGAGTGCTTAGTGTTCAGAGAGCTTAGTGTTCAAAGTGCCTAGTGTTCAGAGTGCCTAGTGTTCGGAGTGCTTAGTGTTCGGAGTGCTTAGTGTTCAAAGTGCTTAGTGTTCAGAGGGCTTAGTGTTCAGACTGCTTAGTGTTTGGAGTGCTTAGTGTTTGGAGTGCTTAGTGTTTGGAGTGCTTAGTGTTCAGAGGGCTTAGTGTTCAGACTGCTTAGTGTTCAGAGGGCCTAGTGTTCAGAGGGCCTAGTGTTCAAAGGGCCTAGTGTTCAGAGGGCTTAGTGTTCAGAGTGCCTAGTGTTCAGAGTGCCTAGTGTTCAGAGTGCCTAGTGTTCAGAGTGCTTGGTGTTCAGAGTGCTTAGTGTTCAGACTGCTTATTGTTCAGACTGCTTATTGTTCGGAGTGCTTAGTGTTCAGACTGCTTAGTGTTCAGAGGGCCTAGTGTTCAGAGGGCTTAGTGTTCAGACTGCTTAGTGTTCAGAGGGCCTAGTGTTCAGAGGGCTTAGTGTTCAGAGGGCTTAGTGTTCAGAGGGCTTAGTGTTCAGAGTGCCTAGTGTTCAGACTGCTTAGTGTTCAGTCAGAGTATGTATCCTAGCTGGTACGAACAGCTTAGAGTCCAAACTGAGCAAGGGCCAGAACAGATGCCTAGAAAGAAGAGCACAGAGTTAAGTGGCAGACGTGCAGCAGACGTGCAGCAGACGTGCACGACCTAGCATGCACCTGCTCATACCCAGACAGAAGATCCGTCGTGTGCAGCAGTGAGTGCAGTACAGTGTGTTTCAGGATGATCTTAGATTAGAGCTCACTTAAGAGCTTTGCTCAGAGATTCTGAGACTGTGAAAGACTCCGCTGTTCGGGCAGCCAGTGGATGTTCATTCCAGCGTCTGGGCTCCAGGACCGAGAGGAGTCCTAACGCTGGTCTTATCGCCAAAGTAATATCTGCCCCCAGAAGGAGGTGTGGGAGTGCAGGTGTGTTGGGAAGGCGGATAAAGGTGACCAGGATCAATAACTGTTATGATTCCTTCGATAGCTATGTCTATAGCTGTTCAGTGTCTGAGAGTACTGAGGATCCCTCTGGTGCAGAACTCGAAGGTGACCCTGGGGGGGCGTGTCTTCCTACCAATTGAGACTATGAGCAGTCAATCATCAGTCAGTGTTTATTTGTATAGCGCTAATCATTTCGGAATGATGTCGGATGGTTTTCCAAGCTGAAGCTGAAACATAGGCAGCCTATGTGACCACTGAGGGCCACATTAGGGCCACGTCTCAGCCAGAAGTAGGCACCTCTGTTTACCTGTGCCAGAAGTGGACCAGATCTGTTTTGGCACAGGTGGGCCAGATGCATGTTGTAAATACGTGAGCCATCTTTGGCTCACATCAGATGGCCAGTGCTGCCCGAGGGCCAGCAGTGCCAAAGCTAGAGAAGACCCACGTCGGCCTGCTGTCTGGGATGTGGCCTGTTTAATTTATGCAGTGGTACAGAAGTGGTGGAATTAACTAAACACTGGTGAGTAAAAAGCATCCCAAAGATGTATCTACATATTTACATATAAATATATACTTCTGTACGTACTCACACATATATACATGTATAATGTTTAGGCCCAGACTGGTGGAATTCCCCTTTAACAGGTCACGCAGGCTCACAGAGTCAGTACGTGAACCGGGCTAGGCAAAGGGAGAGACCTGGAACAGAGCCGATTGTTTGGGTCTCGTTTTCCCTTCTCCTCCGTTACATTCTCATGCAAGTCACACACACACCACATGCTCTCATGTCCGCACCCCTCCTTTTCCACACACAGCCACACACATACACACACTTCTACACCTTATGTAGCACAGAGGCAGGCTTTGTGTCTGGGCAAAGGGAGGTCGCAGAAAGAGTGGAGCACTAGAGTGGAGCACTAGAGTAGAGGACTAGAGTGTAGCACTAGCACTAGAGTGGAGGACTCAGACTAGAGTGTCAGACTAGAGTGGAGGACTAGGACTAGAGTGTAGGACTAGGACAAGAGTGGAGGACTACAGTGGAGGACTAGGACTACAGTGTAGGACTAGGACTAGAGTGTAGGACTAGGACAAGAGTGGAGGACTACAGTGGAGGACTAGGACTAGAGTGTAGGACTAGAGTAGAGGACTAGGACTAGAGTGTAGGACTAGGACAAGAGTGGAGGACTACAGTGGAGGACTAGGACTAGAGTGTAGGACTAGGACAAGAGTGGAGGACTACAGTGGAGGACTAGGACTACAGTGTAGGACTAGGACTAGAGTGTAGGACTAGGACAAGAGTGGAGGACTACAGTGGAGGACTAGGACTAGAGTGTAGGACTAGAGTAGAGGACTAGGACTAGAGTGTAGGACTAGGACAAGAGTGGAGGACTACAGTGGAGGACTAGGACTAGAGTGTAGGACTAGGACAAGAGTGGAGGACTACAGTGGAGGACTAGGACTAGAGTGGAGGACTACAGTGGAGGACTAGGACAAGAGTGGAGGACTACAGTGGAGGACTAGGACTAGAGTGTAGGACTAGAGTAGAGGACTAGGACTAGAGTGTAGGACTAGGACAAGAGTGGAGGACTACAGTGGAGGACTAGGACTAGAGTGTAGGACTAGGACAAGAGTGGAGGACTACAGTGGAGGACTAGGACTAGAGTGGAGGACTAGGACTAGAGTGGAGGACTAGAGTGGAGGACTAGGACTAGAGTGTAGGACTAGAGTGTGGCACTAAGACTAGAGTGTCGCACTAGATTGGAGGACTAGGACTAGAGTGTAGGACTAGGACAAGAGTGGAGGACTACAGTGGAGGACTAGGACTAGAGTGTAGGACTAGAGTGGAGGACTAGGACTAGAGTGTAGGACTAGAGTGTGGCACTAAGACTAGAGTGTCGCACTAGATTGGAGGACTAGGACTAGAGTGTAGGACTAGAGTGTAGGACTGCTTGAAAAGTGTCACCAAGTTAAAATCAGCATTAGAGTTTGTAGGCGCGCTGCTGAGCTGATTTCTGTACAGTGGCGGTGATGGTAACCAGGTGTCACAGTGTCTACAACACCCACACAGACACTTTCACTTACAGACCAGTGAACCTACTCACACCTTCTCAGTGTTTATACGGGATATTGATGATGGGAGACTGAGGGGTCACTCAGGATCTCTACTCGAGCACGTGGCTTGTGTCCACCGCTGCCTACCTCCTGCTTTTGGGAATTGTAAGACCCAGGACAGCGTTTGAACTGGAAGCGTAGATGAAAGAGAAGGAGGGCTGAGAGGTGTGACGGTGAGTAGTGTGCAGGGTGTCTGGCTTAACACCGCTGTAGCAGATGAGGAAAGAGAAGCGTCGCCGCTCGCTCCCGGGACCGGAGAGGAGGCCCTTATGTTCCTCTCACCGTACTGCAGGGAAGTGGAAACGGCTTCAGGCCTGAAGGGCCTCCGAGCGTGTTATCGTTATTACTGTGTTTATCAAATATCAGAAGACTTAGACCAGTTATAGAGAGCTCATAAACAACAGCCACTGTATAATGACTCCACTGAATAAACACTAGCCGGTAGCTAACGGGGTGTTGGCCATGCTAGCTTATTTAATAATATAATGTCTAAATAGAGCTGTGAGATACTGCGTCCTGTAGGAGGCGTATGATGATGTCATCTTCTCTTTTATTTGCTGTGATGTGTCGCATGTTGTTCTTGATTGTCAGATTACCTGTCAGTAGTAGAAGCTGGTATTTGAGCTAAGCATTATGCATAACCCCTCGTTAATCCGGAGCCTGGAGGTTTGGGGATGCAGAGCTAAAAATATAAAAGCCTCAGAATAGAGCGCAAACAAGTCGACTAACCATAGATTCTCCCTTGTGTGTGGTAGGAGGTGTGTGATGGGTGGGCTCCGAAGGCTCAGAGGCCATATATATATGTATGTGTTGTGTTGTGATGTGTGTGTGTATGTGTGTGTGTGTGTGGTGTGTGTGTGTGTGTGTATATGTGTGTGTGTACATGTGGTGTGTGTGTGTGTGTGTGTGTGATGTGTGTGTGTGTATGTGTGTGTGTATGGTGTGTGTGTGTGTTATATGTGTTGTGTGTGTGTGTATGTGTATGTGTTTGTGGTGTGTGTGTAGTGTAATGTGTGTGTGTTTGTATGTATATTTGTGTGTGTGTGTGTTGTGTGTGTAGTGTGTGTATGTTATGTGTGTGTGTGTGTGTGTGTTATGTGTTGTGTATGTGTATGATGTGTGTGTGCTGTGTGATGTGTGTGATGTATGTGTGTGTGTGCGTGTAGTGTGTATGTTGTGGTGTAGTTTTTGTGTTTGTTGTGTGGTGTGTTGTATGAGAGTGGTGTGTGTGTGGTGTGTGTGTGAGTGTGTGTATGTGTGTGTTGTGTGTGTTGTGGCTGTGTATGTTTGTGTATGTTGTGTGTGTGTGTGTGTGTGGTATGTATGTATGTATGTGTGTGTGTGTGTGTGTATGTGTGTGTGTGTATGAGTTGTGTGTGTGGTGTATGGATGTGTGTGTGTGTGGTATGAGTGTGTGTGTGTGTGAGTGTGTGATTGTGTGTGGAGTGTGTGTGTGTAGGTTGAGTGTGTGTGTGTGTGTGTGTGTTGGTGTGTGTGTGTGTGGTGTGTGATGTGATGTGTGTGTGTGGTGTGTGTTTGGTGTGTGTTGTAGTGGTGTGTGTGTTCTCCTGCTTAGAAAAGACGAGAGAGTGTCTGTGTAATTTTCATCATCATAGGTTAAATTGTTCAACTATGAGAGACACAATTAAAATAATAATCCAGGAAATCACACTGTAGGATTTTTAAAGAGTTTATTTGTAAATTATGGTGGAAAATAAGTATTTGGTCAATAAGAAAAGTTCAGCTCAATACTTTGCAACATAACCTTTGTTGACGCTGACCTGAGGTCAGACGTTCCCTATAAGTCTTCACCAGGTGTGCACACACTGTGGCTGGTGTTCCGGCCCATTCCTCCATGCAGATCTCTTCTAGAGCAGTGATGTTTTGGGCCTGTCGCTCGGCAACACGGACTTTCAACTCCCTCCATAAATTTTCTATGGGGTTGAATGGCCCTGTTCATTCTTCCCTTAACACGGATCAGTCGTCCTGTCCCCTTTGCAGACAAACAGCCCCAAGGCATGATGTCTCCACCCCCATGCTTCACAGTAGGTATGGTTTTCTTGGGATGCAGCTCAGCATTCTTCTTCCTCCAAACTCCACGAGTTGAGCCTTTACCAAAAAGTTCTACTAAATACTTTTTTGCCGCCACTGTACTGAAGAAGCTGTTCACTCCTAACAGCTTCTTCAGTAGGAGGACCCTTCGTCTTTCATCGCTCAGAAATAATGAGCTGCTAAATAAAACCAAATTAGTCCATATTTAAATTATTTTAGGTGGTATATAGAGCAGAATTTTCGGTTTTTTTATTTGTTCGAATTCCTATTCTTCAGACAGCTCTCCTCCAGACTTTCTCTACTGAGACATCGTTCCCCCCCGTGTTTCTCAGTTTTATAACACAGCTTCAGTTTCCTTTAAACGTCGATGATAATCCGCTAGCGCTTTTACGTTCGTCACTTCTGGTCAGCCCTAAGTATAAACTGTCATTGTTAAAAATAATAGCTGCACCAAGAGGAATCAACCAACAAATCAAACTTGGTGTGTAGGTTTGACATCATTGAGACATGCCCACTGATTCAGGTTTCACGGCTTGGGCCGCAAAAAAAAAAAAAAAAAAAAAAAAAGAAAACCCACTGTTGACATAGGCAAGGACAGGTCACCATTACAGACATCTGGCTAGCAGTGCTGTCCTTCATTAGTCGTCCTGTTAGTGCAGCACCATCTGCAGACGGCTGCACCACGCAGGACTACATGCACACAGACTTAACACCACGTCACCGTCACCAAAGACTGCAGTGGTGTCGTACCAGACTGTCATGGAGTGACTCAGAATGGCAGCGGGTCATCTTCAGTGACGAATCCTGCTTTAGTCTTGGTGGAGACGCCCAACGAATCCATGTGTGGAGGCACCGTGGTCAGCACCAAGATGAAGGGTTTGTCGTCACACGTCCAGAAGGCCTGGTGTCCCTCCACCTCCACCCCTACCGCACCATCTGCAGGAACTGTGTGAGGATGTTCAAGCTGCACGGGATGGATTATCACAGGACTCCATCAGGAACCTCTACAGCTCCATACCGAGACGTCTGGCGTGTTGGTTTGCAAACACGGCGGCCCGACACCATACTGAGAGACAGACTTCTGTATGTGTAGCTCAATAAATATTGATCATATCAGTCTACATTTATCATCAGTTATTGATCCTGGTCCCCTTTATCCCACACCTCCTTCTGGGTGGGGCTGTTCTTCTGATGATAAGTGTGTATATGGGTATATATAGCCTCCCGGTTATGCAGGAGTGTTATTCCCAGTTCGTGGATGCATAATTTATCATGTTGTGCTCTATGAGGAGGCAGAGGCTTCTTCTTGTTCCAGCTTCATTCCAGTCATTCAGAGCCTTATTTTACCCGGAATACTAATCATTCCCGCTCGACAGATAAAGAGCCTGAGAATGTGCTCCTCTGTTTTCGGAGAGCCGCTGCTCTGAAGATGCTTTTGGAATTGCTGGAACTGTCACTGATTCCGATCATCTGTGGGGCTTTTAAGGATTGCGTCTGTCAGCTTCCAGAGCCAATCCGCTTTATCTTCTCTCCAGAATTTTTCCATAATTCACTCACTAAGATATAAACAGTCGTAGGGAGTGGGTCGATTTGAAGTGCTCTGTTCTGGAGAAACTTGCCTGATCAGCCTTGTTCAGTCATAGGAACCAGATGTCCAAGGAGAAGCTTATTTTCCACATTGATTTCTATTTTACCATTATCAGCACTATGTAAACCCAGAACAGCCAACGGAACAAACCACGTCTGTACATTTCTTCCACGTCAGTGTTCAGACCCTCTTACACCAGAGAACTGGTCAGCTGGTCCAGATTTGGTGGATGCCTTCCCTGGCACAGTTCCGAGGAGAATTCCCTGTAGGCTGGGATTGTATCCACTGCTGGTAGACCCGTATGACCGTACGCTTCCACACACCTGCAGATTCAGCTACTTTCCTTCAACACTATATGGTCTTTGGCCCACGCCCACAATGCAGTCCCCCCACCCACCCTCCTTTTAGCCAATCATTAACATCTGCTCTGGAGCCATTTTCCACACATGGAACGAGACATTCCCTGCACTGTAGCACCTCTTCCCAATCTATGGATCCCGTCACTCACACCCCACAGAGGTTTATAGTCCCATCATCCTTGTGCAGCGCCATCTGCAGGAGCCTGAAGGTACTACCACCTTAAACACACAAGGGGACTTAGTTTTTCTGGCCCTGTGAGCTTACTAAATCTCTCTTAATGGTTTTGTTTCACAGTAGGAAATCTGTTCAGGTCATGTAGGAAGATATGGACTTTCCCAGTAAACCCATTACATATCACAGGACTGTCGGAACGAATGGTTAAGTACCTGGATGGAATGAGGGGTGTTTTTCATAAGCTGTCTTATCTTGTAGATATAACTCTTTGATGTACACCAGGCCCTCTGTTTTATTTATATATATATATATATACACATTCTATTTACATTTAAACTCCAATTGTGAAATATATTTCCCCCATATCTGGAAGGGTTCCACACCCGACTTAAAGCAGACAGAGGACTCTGTCAGATGCACAGTTCATAATTTCTACCCTGTAGTTTTCTAACTAGTATGTTCTGGTAGCGCAGGTTCTGAGGGTCAGGCCAGAAATAGTCCCGTTTAATCTGTAACCACTTTACAGAGCTGGCACGTGAGGCCCTGGCCAGGAGCTTTTTCTCCTCGCTCGGAGCTCAGTGTGCTTTGGATTAAAGCGTGTCTCAGAGATGAAAGATTTGAAGGACTTTGATCCTCAGCCACATAGCGTTCTGGAAAATATGGCATTTTCTTCCCTTACACTCCAACCTGATCCGGATCAGAGAGCGGCAGTATGAGAAAGTGCAGGTTTGTTCAGCAAAGTGTTTGGACATCCGTGCCACACTTGTGTTAAGCTCTTGGTGTTAGGAAAGGAAATGTGAAACTGGGTGTACTTTTTTTCATCCGCATTACCTTTCCAGACTTCTGCAGGTGGGTGGTACAGTGGGTGGCTCTGTCCAGTAGGCCCTGGGTTTGAGTCCCGGCTGGTAGTCCGGAGTCCTTTCTAGTCCCTTTTGGATTAAACGAACCCTTGTTCTTCTACTGGTTCCACTTAGGCTTCTTAGAAGTTTGGTGCCAATCAGGGAACCAGCCTACGCTTTCCCCAGCTTTTATTGAAACCAAGGAACGTCATGACCTAAACGTCAACAGCACTGCACTGCAATAGTAAACAGTAGTACCAAGATGGCGGAGGGTATAGATGACCGGTGAATGTTTGGGCTGTTATTCCAGATGTGTGTTTATATCCAGAAATCAGTACTGGTCGACTACTGGAGATCAGAAGGCATAGAAGAGGTTCTCCAGCAGACCACTGGGTGGCGCCGTTGTTCCCTTTTCTTTCCTCAACAACTGACACGCCCACCAAAGTCATCACAGTTTGTGCCGAAGAACCTACTGTTCTTTGGTTCCAGCTGTAAACAAACTTTTCGGAATTGGCTGTTGTTTGAACTTAGGTGGAAATGTGGCAAACGGTTCAAACCAGAAAAAAACAGAACCTGTTTACACCCAGCTCATACATTTAGAACTTTGACCATAATAGAACTGTGGCTTTCTGTCCCATACAGTGCAGGGTGTCCTGGCTCCCACACAGCTAGCAGGGAACCTTTCCGGGACTGTGAGGATGTTCTGAGGATGTTCTGAGGATGTTCTGAGGATGTTCTGAGGATGTTCTCAGGGCCACAGACTATGTGACGTGATAACACAAGCAGAACATTCTCAGCCCATTCGGAACATGTTCTATGGAGGTCACTGAGACCTGAGAGGACAATGTCTTTAGAGAAGGTTCTCCTACCTTCAAAAGGAACATTATGGGAACCAAAAGAGAACTTACTGCTGAAAGCTTTAATGGAACACTGCATCAGAACGCTTTTAGAACAAGTGAAGTATAGGTCATTACGTGAGGGGCCGTGA
>JAMWET010003909.1:72500-75000 GCA_024036415.1 Prochilodus magdalenae | reverse complement strand
CCTACACATACCACAGAGTTGTAGGTGGGTCTGGACGGCACGGCCCCACCTCCCTCCACACTTCTGTCTTCTGTCCACTTGTAGAATTGAGGCCTCACCTGGCCAGGCTGGACGTGGTCCTACACGACACTAGTTCCCCTGCCTTGGGGCATGTCGGTGTATATCCACCAGTTCAGCGATGCGTGATGTTAAATGGACTTGATAATAGGGTTAGGGTCCAGACAGAATTCAAGCAGATTCTGTTGGTTCGGGTCCAAAACCACATACCAGGCCCTTGAGTCAAATCTCTCTACACACTGTTCCTGAGCTGATCTGAAGGACACATGAAGTTTGGAGGTCTGTAGTGACGGACTCTGTAGAAAGTTGGTGACCTCTGTGACCTTTGACCCTCAGCATCCACTGACCCCACAGTCGTTGTATGTGGTCTACCACTCCGTGGCTGAGCTGCTGTCGTTCCCAATCACTCCCACTGTGTTCTAATCCCACTGACAGTGGACTGTGGAATATTTAGTAGGAGGGAATTTCACCACTGGACTTGTAGCACAGGTGGATCCTATCACGGTACCACGCTGGAGTTCACTGAGCTCCTGAGAGCGACCCATTCTCTCACTAACGCCTGTAGGAGCAGTCTGCACGTCTAGGTGCTCGGTTTATACACCTGTGGCTGTGGACGTGACTGGAACACCTGAATTCAATGATCTGCATGGGGGAGTGAATACTTTGGGCAGTATAGTGTACTTTTCAGCATTAATGCTGCATCACAGAAGTGTAAATGACCTTGCCAGGCGCTCAGACACCGTGACCTCATACTGTGACCAACCCTGGCTTTTGGACTTGTGGCTGATAACCGTCTGGATGATCCTTTTCATGTCTGGTCTGGAGGCACAGTGTTTCTGGAAAACTGTACTGATCTGTTTTCATTGTGTGACATTCTAGCCCACCTGCCTCTGAGCCCAGAGAAATTGATGGCGCTGTGGTTACAATTAGGCTTCTGTTCTGCACTGTGCTTTAGGTGGTGTTTGTGAATGTAGCTCTGTATGGTAAGGCTTGATAAAGGTTCCCCTCACCCATGTGGTTCTGTCAGTTATTGCTGAATGACCGTTCTTGATGGAATCCTGTATGAGGGATTGGAGATCACGGGTGTTCAGCTTAGGCTTGCGCCCTTTACGGCCAGAACGTCCTCCCTATTCCTTGACCTGTTGAATGATATTATGCACCATAGAGGGAGAAATATGCAGGTCCCTTCCAAATCCCTTTCTTATTGTAGATAAGCCAAACTTTGCTCTGCTGAGAGGCAGCCTGTGTTTGTTCCTCATTTCTGGCTCTGTATTCCCATTTTCCCGAGTTTTTCGGAGGGCTGAACTGCAGAAATGAATGTATACAACAAATGAAATGAAGATAATCAGACAAAACCTGAGATATATTGGCGTCATGCTGTCTGGTGTCAGATCAGAGTTAAAGTAATGCAACAAAGCCCATTTTTATTTTTTAAAAACGATATTTTATATTCTTTTTAGTTATACAGTTTGCACGATGCCACTGGTGCTTGTTCACGTCTTCTTTCGTCACCTGTTGCTACATTAGTGTTGCAGCTCCAGCACAGAACTGAACGGGCAGAATATGCTGGTCGCTGTATATGACAGTGTGAGGACTGGTACAGGAGTGGATGGTTAGAACAAAGCCTTTATCCTTTTTATTAAAGCCGGCGTTCTCTCTCGCCGCTAGACTCTACTACACAAGCGGAAAGTTATTCACCCCAGGGTCCGGGAGGAGGTGGGAGAGGAAGGCCTGGGCTGACGTCATGTGGCCTGTTTGGAGGCCACCGCTTAGGGGATGTTTATCTACGCGCTGTCAGGGTGTGATACAGGCCTGCTGGGGAGCACGGCTCTTACGCAGCCTTGTGCTAAAGGCTAGCTGAAGGGCATCCGATTTCAGTTTAGTCCATTGCTGTCAGATTGAGTCATCTGCAAAACAGGGTACACGAGCGGTCCCAGAGCTGCAGGCCTTACGCAACCCGATTAGACACACAGGGCTGGACCCTGTTTCAAACACTAGCCGAATGTCACAAGCTGTTTCGGCTGACCCTTGTTGTTCTGCTGGTGCATGTGGGGGGTCAGGGATAGTCAGTTGTAGCCTGGACTGGGACATGGCCTCCAGACCACAGATCAGCTCATAGGGTCCGATGGTTTACAGGGGTCGGCTCTGCTGTGGTTTCTCGTGGTAGTGCGGTACTGATTCGTGCAGAACCGCTCTCTGTGTGTGTGTTATCTGACAGTTTGAGTACTGAGGCCCGGGATCTGATTCCACGGTTTATTACTCTAATACAGTAGACTTAAAGGTAGGGGTGGTAATACACCGCTACAGCGTCGTCATGACATTTTGACATTGTTGTATTTTGGCTACCATGTTAGCTTCTGGGAAACGTGTTAGCCCCAGGTCAGTGTGCAAGCTTGGGGCTAACATAATAACCGGAGACTAGCCGTGTACAGCGCAGGCGCTT
>JAMWET010003909.1:0-62500 GCA_024036415.1 Prochilodus magdalenae | reverse complement strand
GCTGGCTGACTGTCGGAACATGCCATCACACCATATTTGTCCCTGTCTTAAAGAAACTGCCGGTTTTTAATACGCTTTAGTTTAGAAGTGACCTAAAGCAGCTCCGGGAAGGAGCCTGTTAGGGGAACGGGAATGAGGAGTTGGAGGCTTACTGGAGAAAGGCCTCCTGCTTTAGAGAGCCGCCAGAGAGCTTTGGCAGCCGATGACCGTCTGGAAAACATTATATTTCTCCACAGGCTGGAATCACAGTCGCACACCGCCTTCTGTATTCCACGTTGACTTGCATTGCAAAATAAACCATTACACTGCAGAACCTGAACACTGTTTAGAACCGCACGCTCAATCTGATTCGCTAATTCAGCTTAGAATCAGGATTTAGAAACATGGGCTGGTTGTGTTTGCACACAGAGGAATTTGACCTCTGCGTTTAACCCATCCATGCAGTGAAACCCCCAACACACGCACACACACACGCACACACACACACACGGGGGGGGGCAGTGATCACGCTTGCCCAGAGCAGTGGCCAGCCCTATCCACAGTGCCTGGGGAGCAGCTGAGGGTTGGGTTCCTTGCTCAAGGGTCCTTCAGTTGTGTCCTATCGGTACAGGGAATCAAACTGGTGACCCTCCGATCACAAGACTGGTTCCCTAACCTCCAGCCCACGACTACCACAAGAACAGCTGTGCACCCATTACTGACACAGGTGCTTAATTGGCCACAAAGGTGGAATGATATGCATCGGAAAGCTTTACCAGTAGAATGAGATGTACGACTGTACGACTGGGCTAGTACTGCGGGACTGCAGGTTGAACTAATTCAGGTATACGGGCTATATAAATATATTTATAGTAATGATATGGTATATGTAGGATCAGTAATATATGTATGTGCATATGATTCAGTTATTATCCTGAAATCAAGTGTGTTGCTAATTACACACATGATCATGTGACACAGAGACTATACAGAGCTAATGTTCTGTTTGCAAACAGTTTTTCCCAACACCGGCTCTTCACACCACAGCAGAGTTCATAACGTGCAGTAAAACAGGAAACTGAGAGCGCGAACATCCTGGCAGTGAAAATGAGCGGATGTAGTTTTTGGAGACCCAGTTATCAGTCATAGTATCCGGGAAGCAGAATGGGTTCCGTTTAGTCAGCATAGTTCTTAGTAGACTGAACACATCCCATACTAACTCTCTCTAAGTCAATACGGTGTATCTGCTGCTGATCTGCCTGCTGAGGGAGGAGAGGTAGATGGGGACAGAGAGGGAGACAGAGAGGGAGACAGAGAGGGAGACAGAGAGGGAGACAGAGAGGGGGAGAGAGAGAGAGAGAGAGAGAGAGAGAGAGAGAGACCGACAGATGGAGAGAGGGGGAGACAGAGAGGGAGAGACAGAGAGAGACAGACAGAGAGGGAGAGAGACAGACAGAGAGGGAGAGAGAGAGAGTGTGAGAGAGAGAGAGTGTGAGAGAGAGAGAGAGAGAGAGAGAGAGAGAGAGACCGACAGATGGAGAGAGAGACAGACAGAGAGGGAGAGAGACAGACAGAGAGGGAGAGAGAGAGAGAGAGAGAGAGTGTGAGAGAGAGAGAGTGTGAGAGAGAGAGAGAGACCGACAGATGGAGAGAGGGGGAGACAGAGAGGGAGAGACAGAGAGAGACAGACAGAGAGGGAGAGAGACAGACAGAGAGGGAGAGACAGAGAGGGGGAGAGACAGACAGAGAGGGAGAGACAGAGAGGGGGAGAGACAGGGAGAGACTGACAGAGAGGGAGAGACATAGAGAGAGAGAGAGACAGACAGAGGTAGAGAGAGACATAAGGAGAGACCGACAGGGGGAGAGACAGAGAGGGAGAGAGAGAGAGAGAGACCGACAGAGGTAGAGAGAGAGAAACAGAAGGAGAGACCGACAGGGGGAGAGACAGAGAGAGAGAGGGAGACAGAGAGAGGGAGACAGAGAGAGAGAGAGAGGGAGACAGAGAGAGAGAGAGAGGGAGACAGAGAGAGAGAGGGAGACAGAGAGAGGGACAGGAATACATCGGGAGCGCCAGGACGAGAACAAAACCGTAAATATAACACACCTTATCAGCTCATTAACAAGCCCCTTCAGAGCTGCAGGGGGTGTTAAGGCAGGGGGTCCTCTGAAATGTGCAGGGCAGGCTGCCTCCAGGGCCAGGACTGAGGAACACGGAGTCAGCAGACCATACGTGTGAAGGGGATGGTGATGATGATCGTGATAACCATGGTGATGATAAATGATGATGACAAAACACATTCACAGTGACTCCTTTAGTGTGAGGTTCTCGAGCGAGGTTCTCGAGGGAGGTTCTCGAGCGAGGTTCTCGAGCTGGGTGGACACTTTAAGCCTAGCAGGTTTCCTGAAGGAGTGTCACAGCCCGCACCGCAGTGGCCCCAGAGTGTCTGTCCTGAGGGTGAGTTACAGGGCCCTGTGGGTTGAACTCATGTCTGACCGTGTGCTCCTTCCAGCTGGGCTTTGCTGATCTCAACATGGCAGAGTTTGCTGGCTCAGGCTCCACAGTGCGCTGCAGTCTGCTCGAAGGCTATAACACCAAGAACACGCGACAGGACAACTCCATCTTAAAGGTTAGAAGTCACGGCCGTCCGTCCGACCTCACCCAAGTCCTACTGGGGACAGCCTGCATCACGTGTGCAGTATTTGGCAGACAGTCGGGTTACTAAGATCACCAGCAAAGTGCATTTCCTGAACCAGCTGAAGCCTGATGCTCTGTGGTTGCTATGGTATAAGGGTAGGTAGCTAAGCTGCTGCTAATATATATATACAGGGTGGGAGAAGACGACTAAGCGTTGTTAAAAATGAATGGGGGTCTATGGGAGGAGTGAAGGATGGAAAATGACATATAGAGGAGTGTGTCTGTGGATTAGAGTTTGGAGATCTGCCCTGAATGAGTACATGAGTTTGGAGGCAACAATAGGAATCTGCGGCCACAGATGGGAATGAAATTGGGAAATAGAAGAGAAATTAATTCGGAATTTCCGGAATATCTATGTCTGATAAAAAAAGCTGCATACAAGCACGATGTTCCCGATAACACGGAACACTTTGGAGTTGATATCTCAAACTGACTGGCTAGTTAGCGGATGAAAAATGAAGGATGTGACCAGATGAAACTGGAAGCCGTCCCGGATAAGGCTGTTCGGAAGCCGTTCCGGATATGACTGTCTGCCAAATGGTGTAAATGTGATGCAGAATTATCCCCATTCAAAAACATCTTACTGGGAGCCTAAAGATGAATAAACAAACAAACAAACAAACATGTATACAGTGGTAAACAAAGTAACCCACGTTAATAAGGATGACTGGAAAAGCTGAAACCCAAATCCTCATGGATCACGTTTCCTGGTATCCGGGTTCTCTCGACAGTTTCCTGCGTGTTATTACCATGTGTGATAAATATGAGGCTCATGGATTATCAAAGCTTCCTCCTCTGACTTGACCTTTTCATGTTAATCTAAACTGTCCGTTTGTCCTCCTCAGGTGACCATTGGGATGACCCTGTTATCTGCAGACCCATGTTTTAAAACGTGAGTGATGTTGAAACACTGGGTTGAGATTTGGTGCCCCCTGTTGGTGAATAGTTAGACCGCACCACTTGTCTATACTTTGGTGTGGCCACATGGGCTCCGGGTCCTAAGGGTTAATATTCTTTTATTTTATCTTTTATCATGTTTTTATTTTTAACTCCTCTTTCCTCCACCCTCAGTCCTCCTAGCACTGCCAAGTCCATCTCCGTGCCGGGCCGAGAGCCCTCTCTACATCTGGACCGTAAAGGAGAGGGCACTGCTGCGGGGCCAGGGTCTCGGCTGACCAAACCCAGACCCTCTATCCTCAGTGCGGGTATGTCCGGTGCCTATTAGGCCACGGGTGACTTTACACAGTGAAGCCTCCATTCACCCAGTTGCATGGTGTGAGTCTCCATCATGTAGTATGTCACACATTCAGTTGGTTCTCTCTAGGTGAAGTTCCTAATACTGAAAACCCAACACACCAAATAACGTGCAGTTGTATATCGTGTTTATTAAGCTGTTGGACGAAGTAATCTTAATTCCTTCAGCTTTGTTATGTGGGTGGGCTCAGCCAGTGTATGTAAATATGTCAGTTGATGCAAATCGCTTATGACGTGAGGTTACCTCAGAGCGTACGATGATGTCAGTGTGCTTATGGCAAGGAGACCTGAATATTCAGAGTGTGAACGAGGCGTGATGGGAGAATGCCTCGATTGGGCTCATGTCAGGTGAGCGTACAGGCCACACCCTCCATCAGAACTCTCTAGAATGCTCCTCAAACCAGTTCTGGACCACTTGAGCCCAATGGCATGGTGCGCTATCCTGCTGGAATGTCCCATCTCTGTGGGGTACATGGTCACCAAGCAGTGAAACGTAGTGGGTCACCAGTCAATAACACCGGTATGGAACCACCACCAATGCCTTGTTGACAACTGGGGTCCATGGCTTCATTGGGTCTGCGCCCCTACCATCAGCCCCAAACAGCTGGTACCATGTCTTATTGGACCACGCCACATGTTCAGTCTTCTAGGGCCCAGTTAGCAATCTCACGAGCCCAGGTGAGGTGCTGTGTCCGGTGTGGTGGGGTTAACAGAAGCACTCTGGTGGGTCTTCTTCTCCGGTATCCCATGGAAGCTAAAGAACGCTGTACTGACCTGCGGGATATGCGTGTGGGGCTCCTGTATTGAAGGTGGATGTGGTTTCTGCCAGAGTCACTCTGCTGTTCACACAGACAGCTCTAGCCTGACACCGGCGGTCACCAACATTAAGCTCCCGTGGGCGTCCACTGCACTGTCCACTGTGGGTGGTAATGCTCTCTAGGATATAATACCGGGACACATGTGACACTATGGACTGAGGAACATTAAATGCCCGCACAACTTCGGACATGGACTGTCCCATCCGTCTGGCTCCCACTATCCTGCCTCGTTCAGACTCTGATAATCCACGGCTCCTTGCCATGAGCACGATGACCAGTGTTCGACCTCACCCACAACATAACACCTTACAGCTTATACAGGCGTGGGCGTTCCCGAGCTGCCCCCTGAGGTACCACCCCTCATGAAGGCTGTTAATTAATTTTTTAAAATTTAACCCTTAGTTTAACCAGGCAAGTCATTAAGAGCATATCATTATTCACACTGGTGACCAGGCAGAAGCTGAGTTCTGAGTCAGCTGTGGGATGCCCACCATTATTCAGCTCGAGTGCGGTTCAGCTTCATGCACGTTATGGTTTCCCTGTGTAAAGCCAGTCTTAGGAATCCCGTTGCTGTGATGGTCTTGCCTTTACTGACCTTCTCTTTGTCTGTGGCCGTATCGTTTAGGTCTGCCAGAGGAGGGAGATCAGAGTCGGTCCAGCACAGACGAGACCTTTCACACCGGTCACTCCCGAAACTCCAGCTACGCTAGTCAACAAAGCAAGCTGTCAGGTGTGTGTGTGTTAGCGAGTGTGTGTACATGTGTTACACAAACGTTCCCAGCCTGAAGTCCGTTTACATCCGATGCTCCTGTGTGTGGAGTTACGGGAGTTAGGAGGAATTCCTCATGTGCCCATACCGTGTTTCCCTGGATACAGGTTCAGGAAGAAGTCCTTGGCTTCCTCTATTTGTCTGTCGTTTAAAGTCTCCCTCTCTCTCTGAGGCACTGCCATTGTGTGTGACTGTGGGAAAGTTTGTTTAACGTGACACACTGACACTTCAGTAGCAGTCACTGTGTTGGGGGGTGTAGTGTTGAGCACCTCTGTTTATCTGCGGCCCTCTGTTCGTCTTCTGTCGTAGTCTGTCACACCTGCTCCAGCAGTTACGCTACGGTCACACTGCAGGTACAAGTGTCCTGCCATGTTTACTCAATTGGTTATCAACCTACAGGAATGGAACTGGTGTGTAGGTTTGACATCCTGAGACATGTCAACGTGAGGTATCAAGGCATCTCTGTACTGGACTGACCCAACAGCCACCATTACAGACCTCCAGCGAGCAGTGGTGTCCTCCATGAGTCCTCCTGTTAGTGCAGCACCATCGGCAGACGGCTGCACCACGCAGGACTACATGCACACAGACCGTTACCACGACTGTCCTTAACACCACGTCACCGTCACCAAAGACTGCAGTGGTGTCGTACCAGACTGGCATGGAGTGACTCAGAATGGCAGCGGGTCATCTTCAGTGACGAGTCCCGCTTTAGTCTTGGTGGAGACGCCCAACGAACCCGTGTGTGGAGGCACCGTGGTCAGCACCAAGATGAACGGTCTGTTACACATGCAGAAGACCTGGTGTCCCTCCACCTCCACCCCTACCGCACCATCTGCAGGAACTGTGTGAGGATGTTCAAGCTGCATGGGATGGATTATCACAGGACACCATCAGGAACCTCTACAGCTCCATACCGAGACGTCTGGCGTGTTGGGTTAGCAAACACGGCGGCCCGACGCCATACTGAGAGACAGACTTCTGTATGTGTAGCTCAATAAATATTGATCATATCAGTCTAAATTTATCATCAGTTATTGATCCTGGTCCCCTTCATCTTCCTTCCCAACACCACCGCACTCCCACACCTCCTTCTGGGTGTAGCTGTTACTATGATGATGAGTGTAGCTTCACATTACAATTGGGCATGTACACTACGACAGGAGGACAGACTACCCACATCCTGTCGTCATCACCTACATGGGCTGTACTTGACATTGATTGGTTTGTAGAATTGTGTGCTGTCAATTTTGACGACCAATAGCACCACACCTCTGAAGCAGTAGAGGGTTGTGCGGGACTTCGCAGTGCTGTGGTTTGGAGGACTGAGGGTCCACACCGTTATTTACCACCTGTGTGTGAAATGTGTTTGGGTGCAGGTTACAGCACAGAACACTCCTGCTCATCCAGCCTTTCAGATCTGACCCACCGCAGGAACACATCCACAGGCAGCAGCGTGAGTGCGGACCCCCCCTCAGAAAGTGACAGTCGCCCTGAGAGACCCCAGCGTCCCCCTCGGCCTTTACTGCCCTCCAACAGACCACTAAGGTATCCGGTTCTACCCAGTATTCCCTCTCACTAGATCACATTCACACTACATAATAGATCAGTGGGCTGCAAGTACCTGCACCTGGGTATTCGTTTGGTGCCCGTGACATGCCCATAGACAGGCTCCTTGAGACCCTGAACACTAAAGCTCTTGCTAGAAAAGCCCTATTGGGGTGGGATCATTTCCATACATGAAGGTTCTCAGTGTTGCTCACTGATGCTAGTCCCATCCAAATGCGCCATGTCAGTCATTACTACCAACTGTGTGCACACCTTTTACCCTTACCTGTGCTCATATAACCTCAGGTGTGTAAATATTCCATCACATCCTGTGCTTTTCTGAAGTATGGACGAGTCTGGGATTGGCGGTTGCCAGGAGAACGGCACTTGTCTAACTGCATTGTGCCGAGTGTTTGGTAGAGGGGGTATTATGGTGTGGGGGTGTTGTTTAGGATTAGGCTCCATGGACGACCATTGTTCACTGGGTTGCTGTACACACACACTACAGAACCTCAGCCTAGATTTACAGATGCTGTTGACACGCCTCTCCTCTCCTTCCAGGCGGAAGCAGGACTCTGTGGAGAATCACCCCACCTGGGTTAATGACACGCGTATCGACGCTGACGACATTGTAGAGAAGATAGTTCAGAGCCAGAACTTCGCTGACAACAGTAACAATGAAGGTAAGCACTGGGGCTTCAGCAAACAACTATTCTGACTGAATAAACTGAAATTAATAATCTATTATTCTGGATTTGGAATCTCTTAATTATCAAACTGTCCCTGTGTAGCTAACAGCTTTAGCTTTAGCTTAAGAAGACAATACAGATAATAGAGCGGAAAAATAAATAGTGCAGTTTTCAAATGGCAAGAGCTGCGATTATTTATTAATTATAAACTACGCTATTAAATATGTAATCTTAGGTTTTCTTAAGTGGGGAAATTCAGGGCTCAGAAATGTCTAGTTTTAATGAAATTGTAGAATTACTATTGAAAAGAATCCAATTTTCAGTTGGAAGAGTTAGCTACATTAGCAACAGTGTTGCAGTAACAAAACTGAAGCTAATAACCTGGAGCTAGTGATGCACCTGTAGACGAAGCTAATAAGAGGGAGCTAGTGAAGCACCTGTAGATGAAGCTAATAACAGGGAGCTAGTGAAGCACCTGTAGACGAAGCTAATAACCAGGAGCTAGTGAAGCACCTGTAGATGAAGCTAATAACAGGGAGCTAGTGAAGCACCTGTAGACGAAGCTAATAACCGGGAGCTAGTGAAGCACCTGTAGATGAAGCTAATAAGCGGGAGCTAGTGAAGCACCTGTAGATGAAGCTAATAAGCGGGAGCTAGTGAAGCACCTGTAGACGAAGCTAATAACCGGGAGCTAGTGAAGCACCTGTAGATGGAGCTAATAACCTGGAGCTAGTGAAGCACCTGTAGATGAAGCTAATAAGCGGGAGCTAGTGAAGCACCTGTAGATGAAGCTAATAAGCGGGAGCTAGTGAAGCACCTGTAGACGAAGCTAATAACCGGGAGCTAGTGAAGCACCTGTAGATGGAGCTAATAACCTGGAGCTAGTGAAGCACCTGTAGATGAAGCTAATAAGCGGGAGCTAGTGAAGCACCTGTAGACGAAGCTAATAACCGGGAGCTAGTGAAGCACCTGTAGATGGAGCTAATAACCTGGAGCTAGTGAAGCACCTGTAGATGAAGCTAATAAGCGGGAGCTAGTGAAGCACCTGTAGATGAAGCTAATAAGCGGGAGCTAGTGAAGCACCTGTAGATGAAGCTAATAAGCGGGAGCTAGTGAAGCACCTGTAGATGAAGCTAATAAGCCGGAGCTAGTGAAGCACCTGTAGATGAAGCTAATAACCGGGAGCTAGTGAAGCACCTGTAGATGGAGCTAATAACCGGGAGCTAGTGAAGCACCTGTAGATGGAGCTAATAATCTGTAGATGAGTTAATCAATCGGGAAACAGCTCACGTACTGAATGCATGAGCACCACCATGACCAGCCTGGCATGCTAACAGGCTATGTTAATATCTCAAACCTGGAAAAATTGATGCACTGTAATTAATCTTTTAGGCCTAAAAAGGCCTGGACATTAATTTACAAAAAATGATTCCAAACTTTCATATATCCAACATTCATAACTGTACTATATACTCAAACACTAGTCAGTGTTAGTATTAAGTGCGTAGTTGGGACGTATTCCTTACACTGTAAAAATAAGATCTTGGCATGTACAATAATCCTGTATCTGGTTAGTATATGTTATATTTCTCATTTTAAAACAGTTGTAGGCATATTATAAAATTATTTAGCTTATTCCCAGAGATTTTTTGTTTTAGTGAGTCTTGCTTTTATATATATATATATATATATATATATGTTTTTTTTTTTTAAGAATTAGCTTGAAACAGGCCAAATGATCTGCCAATAAAGTGAGAAAATGTAAAAAAAATGTAAGAAAAATGAGAAAAACTAAAATCACTTAAACAAGTGTACAATCTTTAAAAATCTCGAAATTAGAAATTTAGGAAATATCAGCTAGAAAGATGATTTTACTCCCAGCTTCCTGATGATCCTGACCGTGTCCTTCTTTGCCCTGTCTCCACCATTATTCCTTCTCTTTCTCGGATGATCACTCTCCAATTCACTTCTTATCCTCTTTTCCACCTTTCTCCGCTTCAGACAGCAACCTGAGACTGTTTGTGAGTAGAGATGGCACTACTGCGTTAAGTGGAATCCAGCTGGGGAACAGGTAGGCCACTCATTTAACAAAGTCAGACACCACCCTGTTTTACTTCACGAGTTTAACGCTGCACTTCAGTTATACACTCTAAAGACCAGCTGCACCCAGAAGGAGGTGTGGGAGTGCAGGTGTGTGGGGAAGGAAGATAAAGGTGACCAGGATCAATAACTGATGATAAGTTTAGACTGATATGATCAATATTTATTGAGCTACACATACAGAAGTCTCTCTCTCAGTATGGCGTCGGGCCGCCGTGTTCGCTAACCCCACACGCCAGACGTCTCAGTAAAATCCTCACACAGTTACTGCAGATGGTGCGGTAGGGGTGTAGGTGTAGGGACACTAGGCCTTCTGGACGTGTGACACCAAACCGTTCATCTCGGTGCTGACCACGGTGCCTCCACACATGGATTCGTTGGGCGTCTTCACCAAGACTAAAGCGGGACTCGTCACTGAAGATGACCCGCTGCCATTCTGAGTCCCTCCATGACAGTCTGGTACGACACCACTGCAGTCTTTGGTGACGGTGACGTGGTGTTAAGGACAGTCGTGGTAACGGTCTGTGTGCATGTAGTCCTGCGTGGTGCAGCCGTCTGCCGATGGTGCTGCACTAACAGGAGGACTCATGGAGGACACCACTGCTCGCTGGAGGTCTGTAATGGTGGTGTTGGGTCAGTCAGGTACAGGGATAGCCCCGTTCCTGGTTACGTCACATGTGCGGCTGAGTGTGAAACTTGAATCATTAGCCTGTCTCACCATGTCAAACCTACACACCAACTTCCATTCCTGGCTGGTGGTTCCTTCTGGGTGCAGCTGTTTTGACCAGGCCTGTATGAATGTTAGTTATGACTGGGTTCCGTCTGGAGTAATCGTCCTGTGTTTTGTTCTAGGGTCACTGCAGGAGTGTATGAACCCGTGGTGATTGAAAGCCATTAGAAGAAGCCACCACTGAAGGCCGGAGGCGGATGTGAACTCCTCCCTGTATTTTTTTGTTTGTTTGTTTGTTTGTGTTTGCTGTTGGTGGATACATGCCCTCCACAGAGCCCTGACACACCCAACCACTGCTTCAGTTTGCGTGCCGCCTGCTTGGTTGATATCTCCACCTCTTTCTTTTTAAGTCGAGCTGTGAAATCGCCAGTGTGCTAAACACATTATCACCACTATGGCCAACGGCGTTCCCAGCCTGTGGCGTCGTCAGTATGTGTTTACGTGTGTGTATGTGCTGTATGTGTCTGTTTTTGTACTGTATGTGGTTTCAGGGGCTGTAATTGTGGTGCATCTCGTAAAAAACGAAGGCGCCAAACAGATCCCTTAGAGCAACGCCACAGGAGAACCACCTTCGGTTCCAGTTGGGCGGTTTCAAACGAGCCACCTATTGGAATTGTTCTATGGTGAACCCAAGGTGATTCCTCTGTGGTATCCCTGTGAAGAACCTGTATGGGGTTTCTGAGTGTGCTCCGTTGGTGTACATGTCTAGCAGTGTGTTTTGGAAATATGTTGCCAGCACAAGTTATAAGTTTTCCAAGCTGCTGTGGAGCGACATGCCAACACCAGGGCTCAGCAACACGGCCCTGGAGCTTTTAGAGTCCAGCACAGTCGAGTGGTCCTCCTGACTGACCCTGGTTACAGTCAGATCAGACATGTTTGAGCAGGTAACTTACCCAAACTGTGCTGGACTCGGGCCATCCAGGACCAGGTGATGAAGGTGATGACCCCGCCTTCGCCAGTGCCTGCCGCGTCAGCACTGATTAATGATGAACTATGACGTATGCTTTCATTAGTGCAGTATTCCTGGAGTACCAGCTGGCCTGAGTACTGTGAGAGGATCCCAGATCAGCACCCATGCGTTTGCGTTCTGTTGTGGGTTCTAGATTTGCCTTCATAGAGGAACACTAGTGTTACGGACATCAGTGATGGTGTGGGAATGCCGTAGAGTCCGTAGCACGCCAGCTTTTACATGTGCCATATCCATTGTATCTCCAGGTCGCCGGGATGTTGTTGTGTAACACTCCTCCTGCTTCACTGCACTTTAGGTCCGACCTGTTCCCAACAAAGGTCTGTAACTGTACACGGGGAACCGGTGGGGGAACCAGCAGTATATCTGAAGTATTGGATCAGATGTTAAGACTGTACGTAGAGTGCGGTCAGCCACCGCACACATGCTTTAGACGCGTTTCTCTGTACTTAGCACACTCGTAATAGAAGCCAGTGGGCGGATGCCTCGGTTCCTCTTTGGTATCTGCTAATTGGCGTGTTTGGTAATTGCGCTGTGCTACAGATGCAGCAGATAGCCGTCAGGATAAAAGCCCTGCAGTATTTTAAACTGGAGTTATTTTAAACGACGTCAGTGGCTGGTCTCGTCTGACTGTTGTTGTTTGGAAACGTTCAGATGCTCCGTATTTCCTGATTGTCTACAGAGGACTGTGTTTACTCAGATCAGTAAATCCTGAAGCTTTTAGGCTAAAATTGCAGAATTCTAATTTTTGAAGACCCTAATGTCCTTGTCTCGAGCCAGCTGGCTGGTCAGGTTCCCTATTAAACACCCTCTTTCCCCACTCGTCCTCAGTGGTCATACCTTTAAGGCAGTTCAGGGTCTGGTGCGTTAGCTCGAGAAGGTTTCACTGTGACTAGCTTCCTCTAGTGTGTGGTGCTGCTGTTACGGACTGAGCGCTTGTGGAGTCCTCTTGACCACTTTGTTCATACTACCGGTTCTTTAAGACACCTATTTCAGTCACTCGGTCACAATTACTGGAACTGGAAGTTTCTTTTGTCTACCTCTGTTAAAGGGGAGCTTCTTAAATCTCTACAGAATTACAAAAACGGCAGAAATCAGCAGAATCACTGCACAAAAATAATTTCTATCATGTAAAATGATCTTATTTCTAGTTGATATGTCTAAGATTCTCATTTTCAGGTTGTTTAAGCTCATTCTAACTTTGAATTTACTCATTTCCAGACATTTTTACTTGTTGTAAGTGATTTTAGTAGGCCTGATTATTTGGCCAGTGTCTTAAAATAATTTCTTAAAATAAGTGAAATATAAATATAACAAAAAGCAAGACCATTTAGCTTAATAAAATACCTTACAACAAGAAAAAAGATATCTGGAAATAAGTTAAATAATCTTATATAAGCCTACAACTATTTAAAAATGATATATATATGAATTAGATTCAGGTATGCGACTGAAAATAAAATGATCTGCCAATATAGTGTTAAACTCAGACGAAAATTACTCAAAACAAGCTAAAAAAAAAAGAAAATAAATTATACAACTATCTTTAAATGAGAATCATAAGGTATATCAAGTAGATATGAGATCATGCCACTTCCCAGCCTATCATTTTTTGCAGTGTGAGATGTAAACGGTCCCTCAGAGTGGATTACGGTGAACTCCCATGTGAAGCTCAGTGAAGGGAACATGGGGTTTAGCTCCTCTGAGCTTTGATGTGTCATGTTGATACTTGTAAAAGAGAAAAAAGGGGTTTATTTTGATGATATTTTGGTTTATAGAGTCCTGCATAGATGTAAAAATCAGGCAGAATATTGATAACCATAACCTGAAACCCTGGACACTTTAGCCGTCTGGTTGAGCACTTCTAGAAGCCTCTCTGATCGACTCTGTTCACATCTTAACCATTAAATGATGTAGGAAACATTAAAAATGAAGAATTCCCCATTTAAGGCATGAGTGACGCATGCCCTTCACGCTCGCCGCTGTGGAACACTGAAAACCTCTTCTCTGGAATTTAGGCCGAGTACTGGAATCAGTCCATGTTTGGTTCTTGCCGGACTCTTCAGGTGGAATGACCTTCGTTTATGCAGCACCATGCGCTGGAGTCTTTAGGATTTGTTGTTGTTGTAACTCTTTAAAGGGTCTCGAGCCATGCACAGCCCCCTCATGCCTCAAATACATAAGCTAACGTTTTCTCAAGCTGTGTAATTCTAGATGCGTAACTTAAAGGAAATATTTCTATAGTTTTAAAGGAATTCACTTGTATTTCTATATAGCTATTTTTGTCAATCTCCTAAATATGTTCTTAATCAATAAAGAGAAATGAATTCAGACTCCGGCTTCATGTTTGGATATTTGCATGTCTGCAGTGTTTAATCTGACAGCGTGTGCGGTAATGCCCACCTGTTTGGGTCCCCTGATCACAGTACTGTAGGGTGAAAGTATGTAACGCGTACTATAGTTGAAAAGGGTCTGGGAATGCAGATGTTTTCATGTATTTCCATATGGAAAATCAGCTAAACATGGATGACTCAGGTTGGGGGGGGTGTTAAGACTTTTGCATGGGCTGTAGCAGACCGTATCTTGGGTCACCCATGCAGCACACACCGTTTCCATTTGGTTGAATTGTTTTCACCCTCATATTTTACTGAAGCAGGTGGAGAAATGTTGTTTATCGTCGCTGTCCAAAGAAAACCGAGTATCTCCAAAACACCGCTTTACAGCAGAGGGCAAAAACCACATCTAATTTGAATGTAAGTCAATGGAACCAGACGTCTTTCCAAGCACTTGTGGGTGATTTCTGTTGGCCCATTCATCGTGAAATTCTCTCACAGTGTAAACGGCAGCTGCTGTGTTCAGATAATGCAGAAAAGTACAAATCATTAAAATGGAGATGTGTGTTTTTCACTGGACAGCGTCATGATGTGTGTAGGAAGAGGAGACGTTCTGCTGTCTTCTGATTTAGATGTGGAAGAAAAACACATTTGTGTCATGTGTATGTAATTTCTTAGTGTCGAAGCAAAGCCACAGCCATGCCAGGCCTGAAGTCCAACAGAGCATCCTGGGTAGCAAAGCACCCATGCCCTCCCTCTCCTCCGTTACTCGCCCCAGTGCTAGCCAATGTAACACATTAGGCCGCTGGTTTTCTCTATCTGGCCAGTGATGTGGCAGCTGCTAGCACTGTGTAGCACTGAGCCATAACTAACAAGTGGAGTTGGCAGTAAATCAGTAGGAGATGCGATATGGGTACAAACTGTGGGTCATTTCTTATTCAACTTCTCATGTACACGCACAGACATACCCAAAGTCATAAACTGATGATGACGGGCGTTACCTCAGGGCTTGGGAACGCCCACGCCTGTATCAGTTGTGAGGTGTTACCTTGTGAGTGAGGTCGAACACTGTCACAGCGTACAGTCTGAACGAGGCAGCATAGTGGCAGGACTCCACCTTCAATGCAGGAGAATCCACACACGCTATCCCACAGGTCAGTGCAGCGTTCTTTAGCTTCCATGGGATACGGGAGCAGAAGACCCCTCTGTTAACACCACCACACCGGACACAGCGCCTCACCTGGGCTTGTGAGGGTGATAACTGGACCCTGGAGGACTGGGAACATGTAGCGTGGCCCGATAAGTCACAGTACCAGTTGTCCGGGGCTGATGGTTGGGTTTGTGTGTGGTGCAGACCCCATGATCCAATGGACCCCAGTTCCAGGTGTCACCTGTGTAGGCTGGTGGTGATTCCATACTGGTGTGGCGTGTTGTCGTGGGTCCACTGGTCCACCTAAACACACCAGGATGCCCGCTGGTGACTGTTTTCAGCCCTTCATGGACTTCATGTAGCCCACGGTAATGGGATATTCCAGCAGGACAGTGCACCGTGCCATCGGGCCCAAGCTGTCCGGAACTGGTTTGAGAAGCATACTGGAGAGTTCTGACCAATGGTATGGCCTACACGCCATCCAGCATGAGCCCAATCGAGGTATTCCACTATCATTCCTCGTCATGTCTTCCGTGAGCACACTGGCCAGTGTTCAACCTCACTCACAAGATGTGGGGCGTTGTTCCCAAGTCGTTCTCTGAGGTAACACCGCTTCCTAGTTTACATCCTGGTATCGTGACTTTTCTGTGTGTCAGTATTATGGTATGTATGGTATTAGCAGCAAGAAGTCTAGACTTATAGAGTAGTATTACTGGTATTAGGACTAAAGACAGTCTAATATCTGGTCTGGGTCACAGTGTGTCCTCCCTCAGGGAATACTGTCTCTTGCGCTTGCGGCTGGGCTGGTCAGTGAACTTGTAGCAGAGCATACACCACACGCTGTCCTCTGGGGCGATCTGGACTCCACTGCTGCTCCTGAAGGGCCTTAAACCACAAGAGCCTTTGGGAAGAGGACAGACGGGGTTTGTTAATATGCCACCATGAAAGTCTCGAGCTAATTCTAACCCCATGAAAGCTTGTTGTGCCATTTCTCTGGGCTGTGTTGTAAATAGTGTCTCCAGTAACGCAGTTGATTTTGTGGTACATGAGAGTCCATGGCTTACAGCGCCCTCTGCTGACTGATCTCAGAATACCCAAGACTCTCAAAACGGCTGTGGACTCACCTAAGATGAAGTAAGTTGTGATGCTGAGACAGAGGATGACGAGGAAGATGGTGCCGGGCCCCACGTCCAGCAGGGCACAGGCACTGGGGCAAGCACAGGGGCTCTCCACCCAAATCTGCAGTGGAGTGTTACTGTTGGGGAACCTCAGGCTGTAGAAAATGGAGCGGTTGGGGCTGCAGCGATAGTGCACCACAGTCTGGGCCTCAGAGTCAGAGGACACTAGAAGAGGTAGAGAGGCAGAGACAAGGCACATCACTATCAGTCATTATATCATTCAACGTTTTACCGGCCAGTTCAGCGGGTACTGTGTGGGTGGTGGATCATTCTCAGCACTGCAGGGACACTGGCGTGGTGGTGGTGTGTTAGTGTGGGTGGTGCTGGTGTGAGTGGATCAGACACAGCTGTGCTGCTGGTGACCTCAGTGTCACTGCTGGACTGAGAATCGTCCACCAACCACAACTGTCTAGACAAAGGCATCCTGTGGGGCAGCGTCCTGTGGGCGGCGTCCTGTGGGCAGCGTCCCGTGTCCACTGATGAAGGACTAGAGGATGACCAACACTGCAATGTGCAGCAGCAGATGAGCTATCGTCTCTGACTGTCCATCTACAAGGTGGAGCAGCAAGGTAGGAGTGTCTAATAGAGTGGACAGTGAGTGGACACAGTGTCTAAACACTCCAGCAGCACTGCTGTGTCTGATCCACTCACACCAGCACCACACACACTAACACACCACCACCACGTCAGTGTCACTGCAGTGTCTGACTCCAAATCCAGTCACAGCTGTTATTGGTGGTCTAGACACAGGGGACTCAGTTTTTGTCTGATGGGCTTACCTTTACAGAGAACTTACAAAGTGCTCAATTTCTATTTATTTCTATGTATTTATTTTTATGGAAAATAATAAACAAATTTATTATTGCTTAAAAATAAACAAATCACACGTACATTTAATTACTGAAGCCATTTCTGTAAATGATAACTATGTCTAATTGTGTTTGTGTAAACATCACATCATAAAAATGACGGCTAATAAATTATGCTAATACTTCACAGTGTGCAGTTCACCCACCTGGATAGGAGACGGACAGTGTCCTCGTTGTTTCATTATAGTGGAATTGGTTCCCCTCGTGTCTCCCATAGTTCATGTAGCGATTAGTCTGTCTGCTACTCCTACACACACAAACATCACTTCTCACTAATAAACTCAGACAAGACGATTCACCCTGGCTGAATATCTTTTAATAAAGTGAAACATTTTAAATAAAATTAAATTAAATTAAATTAACTACATAATAATGGTGCTGGTGTTCTCCTAACGGCTGCTGTAAAGACACTATATAAACCCATATGGTACCATACAGCCCAGTCATCTGTGGATTATATATATTATATTTGGTATTTAGTAAAATAATCCTGCAGCATTTTTATTACTAGCATGATGGCTGTCAGAGAGCACCACTGGGCACCATTACCAGACACGTGACTCACAGTTGGAGCTAGCCAGCCTAACGTCATGCTGTTACAGTGGAACCGGCCCTAATAAATGATGAGAGAAGCCAACACACGTATGAATGTAAAATAAACAAAAACAATTATTAATTCTGTTCATTTGAGCTATTATTTAGAAATAACCCAATATTCAATGTGTATTTGTAAAAAAATAATCATCACTTTTTTATATAAATATATATATATATATATATATATATATATATATACAGGGGTTGGACAATGAAACGGAAACACCTGTCATTGTAGTGTGGGAGGTCTCATGGCTAAATTGGACCAGCCTGGTGGCCAATCTTCATTAACTGCACATTGCACCGGTAAGAGCAGAGTGTGAAGGTTCAGTTAGCAGGTAAGAGCACAGTTCTGCTCAAAATACTGCAATGCACACAGCATTATGGGACATACCAGAGTTCAAAAGAGGACAGACTGTTGGTGCACGTCTTGCTGGCGCATCTGTGACCAAGACAGCAAGTCTTTGTGATGTATCAAGAGCCACGGTATCCAGGGTAATGTCAGCATACCACCAAGAAGGACGAACCTCCACCAGCATCACGTAGTGACCTGGCCCCTATCCTGCAAGAGGAATGGCTTAAACTCCCTCTGACCACTGTGCAGGACGCAGTATATGTCATTCCCAAGACCAACTGACGCTGTACTGGCCGCAAAAGGAGGCCCTACACCATACTAATAAATGACTGTGGTCTAAAACCAGGTGTTTCAGTTTCATTGTCCAACCCCTGTTTATATATATATATATATATATATATATATATATATATATATATATATATATATATATATATATATGTATATATATGTATATATATGTATATATAATTAACAAGTAGTAATCTTGAAAAATGAGAATATCAACCACACATAAAACACTGGACTTGATAAGATCTAATTTGTTCTAATAAACTTATCATTTTAAGATTGCAGTAGGTTAATTTTAAGACTTATTAACATGTTTTCTTTGCTTAAAATCTGTAAAAAATATCTGGAAATGATGCTATATGGTGTTAAATTTAGCTTACAGCTATCTCAGAATGAAAGAAATAAATGTATATCAGTTATTAGAAAAATTAGATTTTATCATGGCCGCTATAATGTTCTTATTCGTAGTCGATATGTCTCATTTTAAGATTTCTAAGACTTCCTGTTTCTAGATATTTTTTTGATAAAGTGATTTTGGTAAGTTTCTCCACTGGCAGATAATTTCACTTATTGTATTTATCTGTCAGTAAAGTGAGAAAACTACCTGAAAATGAGGTTAAATATGTAGGGACTGGGTTGGGTGCCAGCCTTACCCCGGCCACTAGGGGACAGCGGTGAACCAGCAATCAGTCCTAACCCCCTGCACCTGGTGAATGGGCTATATATCCCTCTCAGGAAGTGGGCTGGGTTGCTGGGTCTTTACGTCACCAAGTGTGTGTAAGGGCCTGGCTGGTAACGGTAGAGGGTTAAGAGTTTTGAGCCCTCCCTCTGATACTCTACTCTACTCTACTCTACTCTACTCTACTCTACTCTACTCTACTCTACTCTACTCTACTCTACTCTACTCTACTCTACTCTAGGCTGAGAATGTTGGTGCTCCCCCTTTCATATAAAAACAAAAACCAGACTTTCTTCTCCTTTCTGCTGAGGGCTGTGAGGTCTCGCCCTCCCCCTCGTTCCTGTGCCCCTCTGTTAGCTTGTCCCTCTGGCTCTCTCCTACTATATAGTGGAGAGTTCTCTAAAGCTAAAGGGGGAGCACCGCTGTCCCCTCCTCTCTTTAGTTTATGTATTTGAGTAGTGTTTCCATCCCTGACTGGGGATTGTCTTTGCTTGGGAGTTGGTTGAGGAGGTAGCCAGTCTCCTTTGGCATCCTTTGTTCTCCGTTTTCCCGCTCAAACTTTTCCTGAGTTTGGGTGGGTTTCTGCAGTACCCTTTTTTCCTTACCTATATTCAGGTCCCACTCATTTTTCACTCTGGTGGTGCGGCGGTAAGCCATTGCTTTGCATTTGGGTCCTCCACAATTTCCCACTGGTAGCTTGCTGGGTGGAGCCCCTGAGTGGTGTTCAGGCCCTGAACCATATTCCACCGCCAGCTACCATTACACAATCTTACCATAAATGAGAAATCTAGACTAGGCTGCAAAGTAAAATCATCACTCTCCAAAGAAAAACAGGCGTCTCCAAAATGGTAACTTCACAGGAGAGGCCAAAAACTTCCTTTAACTTTAATGTAAGTCAATGGAACCAGACGTCTTTCCAGGCAGCTGTGGGACATTTCTGTAGGTCTGTTCATCATGAAATATTTACACGGTGTAAACAGCAGCTGCTGTGTTCAAACGAAGCATAAAAGTAAAAATGAACAAAAAAAATTGACACGTTTATACATGGACAGCCACAATATGTCTGTGTATGGTTTTTGATCAACTTGATCAGTTGTCATATCTGGGAAACTGTCTACAGCAGCTGTGAAGTGATACAGTTTAATTATATTGTGCTCTTAAAATGTAAATATGAAATATTAATAGCTTCATGTACAATAGCTAAGTACAGTCATGTGGATGAGTCTGAACACCACTGGTCAAATGTCAAGCCCACCTCTACAGGGAACAAACCCCTGTCCTACATACTTGAGAGCACAGTTTCTTTGTATTTGCTAAATTGTAATATTGCTGGGAAACAATAAAACAAAATATAAAGGGTGGCAATACTTTTGCACAGGCCTTACGTTATGATCTATTTTCCAGCATCAAATTGTGCAGAAGTGTGTCTCTGTGGAGGATGGGTGCCTCATCCTCTCTTAGAAACCCAACTGAATGCCATTTGACCCCGGGGTGCCCAAACTTATGCATACAGCTGTACACTGACCGACTCTGAGTCCACCTTAAACCTTAACCCACCTTAAAATCACGCAGGCAGCCACATCAGTGCAGTCCGTCACCGTGAACTCCGACTGGGAGAAAGGAAGGCATGGGCTGAAGGAGACGAGCACCTCGGCGTCCGGCGGCGTGTCCTCAAACGGGACAGGCTTGGAGCGCTCCAGGAAGCCCTGCGCGTCCGCCAGCGGCTCCAGGTCTATAAGCCCGCCGCCGTCCCCCAGGATGCACTTACAGTGATTCACCTTAATGCAGCCGCTCTTCTTCCTCACAGACGCCAGCGACGCTGAGGGAGACGTCTGAGTCTGGGCTACCAGCATGCCCAGTCCTAAAGACATGGACACGGTGAGCAGGACTATGGGATGTCCCATGGTGGAATGCGTCCCGGAGGAGACCTCGTGCTGTAGAGGAGATGGGAGCTGAATTTGCAGCACAGTGAGATCTGCAGGCCTCGAGCTCGAGAATGCTGGAGCGGTCCAGCTGTCACATTCCTATAGTCCACTCCAACTAGGTCAGATCAGATCACTGCGGCCGCACGGCTACACAAACAGGCTACGGGCGGCAGAGGAGCCCCACAGAACTGGCCTTCCGAAACGATTCGCTAATCAGTATATCAGTAATATATAGCCTATATATTTCTATTTCTGCTATGTGCAATAGAACCGCATAGCATTATCCTGTCCTCTGGGTTTAAATCTTTAGTATTTTATTTATTTTCCTGAACTTTTTGTATTTAGATCTTATTTATTATTTGTATGTTTCCTGACACTTCTGTTCTTTCCTCTGTGCTGCTGTAACACTGCAAATTGCCCCACTGTGGGATCAATAAAGGATTATCTTATATGATTTATAAAAGGAATGCATAACGGTATATGATAGCACAGATAAATCCACTGTAGTGAGGCTAAAACACGGGATGGGAAAATTCCAGCATGTACAGACCCCCCGCCAAAGCTCCAGGGAACTGTTTGCAGGGATCTAGTCTAGGACTAACCGCAGTCAGGGTAACTTCCCAGAGAGTCCTCAGGATTTCAGGTCAGGGAGTCATTCAGTATGACAGCTTTGTGCCTGCGCCCTTGAAGTGAACCCAGAGATGATGATGGTAGTTTGGAGGTGCATAGAAAAGCAGGAGGTGCAGTACATCACCACCTCCTGAACACAGTATAAGGATGACCTCTGTGGTCTACCGTTAAACTGAATTCGGTCTGTCCAGCACACACCTGAGAACAAAGCCTGGAGGCTTTACCAGCGTCTGACGTTGTTGTTGTTGTTGTTGTTGTTGTTGTTGTTGTTGTTGTTGTTTAAGAAACAGAGGTTTTACTTTGATGTCTGGCTGAATGGTGACACACTGACTCAGATAAACGTAAACCTGACTTTCCTAAAAGCAGGAGTGGATGAAGTAGAGTGAGTTCAAGTAGAGACCCCCAAAGTAAAATACTCCTCCCGTGTCAGTGGACCTTCCTCCACTTGAGTGAAAGTACTAAAGTATTTTTAATGGAGTAAGAATAAAAAAGCTCTGCATGATAAAACCTGTATTTATTTATTTACTTATTTATTTATTTATTTATTTTTGAAGAAACTTGGGCCTTGTACATGTTCATATGACACGGGGAGTGGTAGCTTTGCTGCTAATTAAATAAAATCCATTAATAAGCAAAAATTGTAGGAAGGATTTTTTACTTCTACTGCCAGTTTTTAACTCCACCACACAAAAACTATCATTTCTAATTGGTACTCAAACACGTGGGCAGGGCGAGTCTTTGTTAGCGATGTGGCTAATCTAACACTGTTAGCATTTGTGCTAGCATTCATGCTAGAACATGTATTTTTCAACTCAAGATAAAAACATCATCTTTACCAAATTTTTAATCTTTATTCTCAAAAGAATATTTATTATGTATGTTTTGTTTGTTTGTTTGTTTGTTTGTTTGTTTGTTTTTGTTGTTGTGACCACAACAGCCCCTAACACCACGTCAGCGTCGCCTGCAGTGACTGCAATGGTGTCTGTCATGGAGTGACTCAGTGACAGTCATGTGACGAGTAAAGCTTTTGCCCTGGTAGAGACGACCAAAGAGTCCTCACATATAGACGGGCATCTTCTATAACTCGTATAACCTGGAATACCTGCTCTGTGGGGGTCCTGTGGGGGTCCTGACCATTGAAGAACAGGGTAATATAGTATCCTGAGAAACAGATGGACTACAGTCTGGACCTGTACACCTACAGAGTGTCCTGTATGGTCACACCTTTTTTATCTTAAGTGGTTTTTATCTTGGATTAAAACACAGAGTGCTCTAACCTGCCCCCTGCTGGCCTAAAGCTGAAGCACACTCTGAATCTAAAGTTCAGCAGTGAGCTGGGCTCAGCCACACCTTCCAAAATGACGCGGCTTTTAAGCTGAAATGCATGTAGGCTAGCGGGTTAACGTCACGTGTGTTCACATGTGTCTTTTCATGGCCAAGCTGACCAGTCCATAATCAGCCCTCCCCAGGGAGAACAGGACGGTGTGACTCTGCGTTGTTGTTGGTTCAGTAGGCTGAAGGCATGGAGACAGAGCTCCTCTGGGCCGTACAGACCCTAGCCTGAACTGGTCATTAGATCCTTCAGCAGCACTGGGTGAAGAGAAAACACAAACAGAGGGATGTAGACATGGGTCACACACAGCGAGCCAACTGGGACCAGCATCGTCACATGTACATGGATTATTATTCTACTGATTAATGATGATCAGAAACTGAGACACATGTACCTCACAACAACATGATCCATCTGCTCACCATGTATTAGTGTCTCTCAGTATGGCGTCGGGCCGCCGTGTTTGCTAATCCAACACGCCAGACGTCTCGGTATGGAGCTGTAGAGGTTCCTAATGGAGTCCTGTGATAATCCATCCCATGCAGCTTGAACATCCTCACACAGTTCCTGCAGATGGTGCGGTAGGGGTGGAGGTGGAGGGACACCAGGCCTTCTGGACGTGTGACGACAAACCGTTGATCTTGGTGCTGACCACGGCGCCTCCACACACGGATTCGTTGGGCGTCTCCACCAAGACTAAAGCGGGACTCGTCACTGAAGATGACCCGCTGCCATTCTGAGTCACTCCATGACAGTCTGGTACGACACCACTGCAGTCTTTGGTGACGGTGACGTGGTGTTAAGGACAGTCGTGGTAACGGTCTGTGTGCATGTAGTCCTGCGTGGTGCAGCCGTCTGCCAATGGTGCTGCACTAACAGGATGACTCATGGAGGACACCACCGCTCGCTGGATGTCCAGAATCATGGCTGTTGGTTCTCTGTGTGGATGCTGGACAATGCGCTGGTTCTCTCTGTGGTTGGTGTAGGTCTCCCAGACCCTTCATGTTGCTGGTACATGCTTTTTTCTATCCACTGCCGTTAATAGTGCGCTATGGTAGTATCCGTGCGACCAGCATGGCACACAGTACGTTGATCCCCACCACCCAGCTTCTCTGTGCCCTATGATGTAACCCCTCTAACTTATCCAACTGCTGGAATGGCTTTTGAACTCTTCTCTGGGGGGAACTTCGCCACAAAGGATGCAACCAGTAAAGTGAACACTCTGCTCGAAGGTCGAGTAAAGTCTCAAGGGTGCCACTGCTCATGGCTCAGGGAGGTCACAGGAGCAGGAGTTACACAGCCCTGCCAGTAGAGTGGCTTGGACTGAACACCACCACTGTCTCCCAGCCAATCAGCAACAGGGGGCATTGATGCTTGTGCACAGGAACTTGAAAGCTTTCAAAATGAAAGGTGCAAAAACTAAGGGCCACTGAGGGTGGGTCCCCATTACGCACTTAATACTAACACTAACTAGTGTTTGAGTATGTAGTATACAGTACAGGTAAGTTGAGTATACTCCAACACCCACAATGCATCTTAGAACCAGTGGAGTTCTGAGTACAGTAATGATAGACTCCACCGTCTCATGGCTAGAAACTTGATCAAAGAGGTGGACAGTGATGCGGTGGTGGGCTGCGATGGTGGCTGTGGTGTCGTACCCGACTGACATGGAGTGACTCAGAATGGCAGCGGGTCATCTTCAGTGACGAGTCCCGCTTTAGTCTTGGTGGAGACGACCACAAATCCGTGTGTGGAGGCACCGTGGTCAGCACCGAGATGAACGGTTTGGTGTCACACGTCCAGAAGGCCTGGTGTCCCTCCACCTCCACCCCTACCGCACCATCTGCAGGAACTGTGTGAGGATGTTCAAGCTGCATGGGATGGATTATCACAGGACACCATTAGGAACCTCTACAGCTCCATACCGAGACGTCTGGCGTGTTGGGTTAGCAAACACGGGGGCCCGACGCCATACTGAGAGACAGACTTCTGTATGTGTAGCTCAATAAATATTGATCATATCAGTCTAAATTTATCATCAGTTATTGATCCTGGTCACCTTTATCTTCCTTCCCAACACACCTGGAGTCCCACACCTGCTTCTGGGGGCAGCGGATGTGTTGATAAGAGTAATTGTCTTGCCCCTTTCTTTTGGTTTCTTTTTTTATTAATTTTTTAATTAAATAAATTTGCTTTTTTTATTTTTATTATTATTATTATTATTTTGTTGTTGTTGTTGTTGTTTACGTTTACACTCTGACTGTACAGACATGAATAATTAAATGACAGCTATAAACGCTAGTATGTTAAACCCACTTGTCGTGCGCGTCTCCTTTAAACTCAGGCACGCTAAGTAGATTGTCGAGATCATCGATGACACCGATCGATTCAGTCTCCCACACTGATCCGGATCCCGCTCTCCGCCTGGTTGTTTAGTGGCTGGCCTCTGAGGAGCTGCTGCAGCGGGAGGGTTATTGATGTGGAGCCGCGGACACGATGGAGTTTAGCGTGAAGAAACTGGCCTCTGATGCCGGAGTGTTTTTCACACGCGCCGTGCAGGTAACGTCATGACTCCGTTCACTGCGCTGCGCCGTGTCGGTCCGTGCTCCGTGCGTGACGGAGTGGATGCAGCAGCTGGAGCGCTGCTGTAACGTTGGCGCACCGCTATGTGCTTTATCTTAGACAGACAGACACGGTTCTCTCGGCTGGGCGCTGTATGAGGGCTGCTGTGTTAGCCGGGCGTTATAACGCTGTTAATAACGGGTCTGTTAAGCTTCTGCGCTGTGTCGTGCATCAGTGTAACTGCGGTGAACCCGACCTCTGGTTTTGAAAGCATCACAGGCGTTGTGGTTCTCGGGGCTGGCGGATGTGAAGCTGCTTCTGCGGAGCATAATAACTTCATCATGACGGACTCGAAACCGAAACAGTTGCGCGGTGCCCTGAGGGCCGGACCGATCTGCTGGATTTACTCGATACTCGATTCTGGTACTAGACTAATATCGCGATACCGCTACTAATAACGATACTTATGAAAACCAATTTGGTCACGTGTTTCTACAGTGAAATGAAAATAAAAATTAATTAAAATGTATTTGAAATAATATGTAAAATCTGTCAAATAAAAAAACAAACAAACATACATACACAGTTTATATACTGTTATTAGTAGATCAGTAAAATTAAGCTATTCTGCTCTACAGTAAATTATTCCTTTTGGAGATTTCAATATGTTTCAATAATGTAATAATAATTAGCTATCTATCTATCTATCTATCTGACATATGCATTGTTTGAACACAGCACTTGCCATTTATGTTGCGTGAAAAATTCATGAGAAATTGACCAACAGAAATTGTTCAAAACTGCTGCAAAAATGTCTGGTTCCATTGACTTGCATTCAAATTAGGTTTTTGGTCTCTACTGTAAAGTTGCCATTTTGGAGATATCTGCTTTTTATTGGACAGCGACGATACATATATTATTTATAAGATTTTTTTTTGTATGCTTTTTTTGTTTTGACATAAATTCATTATTTATTTATTTATTTATTTATTTATTTTTAGTTTAATAATATTTTAACAATAAAACTGTTAACAATTATAATTATTAATAATTAATAATAGTAATAATAATAATAATAATAAGGTTCTTTGAAATGTAATGGTACTGAATATTTTGTTTGTATTTAATATTTCTTTTACAACAATATCATTGTGGTATCACACAACAGAGTGTCTTTTATGTCCAGTACAAATACAGAGCTTGAACTTTGTGACACAAAGTAGACACACCTGTCCTGCGTACAGCCGTACTTAATCAACCCTGTGAGCTGCAGATCGCTGCTTTCCGAAGAAATCTCCATCACCTGAGCACGGCAGCTGCCCTGTTCATCAAACCTGTATGATGATTGGACCTATAGGGATGTTAGGTGAGACGTAAATAGCCAGGGCCAAACAAGCCCACGGACCCCCAAAACAAATGACAGTCAATCACAGACCCGTTTCACGGTCCGAGCCTCCACAGAACCGGCTCCGTCTTTTGCTTGAGTCTTTAGCTAGGTTTGCTAGCTAGCTAACATTAGAGCCTACTCCCGCCAAACTTGTTTTTCTACGTTGGTGTAAGAACTGTAAGATCCATCAGGACAGAGCTGGAACGATAACTGAGCAGATCAGACAGTGAGAACCTCGGCCAGAACAGCAGAGGCTGTAGGTGGGGTGGGCACACTGGCCAGACTGGCCAGGCCGGTTTTTTAACTCTCAGTCCTCTATCCGGAACAATACCTGGATGGACACCTATCAGTCCTCTTTTCAGGATGAACTATTTAGCTTAGCTTCTGGTCATTCTTATCTTCCCCTTATATACAGGCTGCAGATCCAGGGCAGAGGGTTCATGGGCAGAGGGTTCCATGGTACACTGAGATGCTGGTGCGGTCATCCCGCCGCTTCTCCCGATCACTCAGTCGACGGTGGAGCGGATGGATGCCAGTGTTTGGGGGTGCTCCCACGTCTGTGATAGCTTCTGGTTCTGTCCTTTTAGCCAGACTGGAGTAGCCAGATGCCGGAGTCTCTGCCACATCCTGGGAATCATACTTCCTGTGTTCCGTAATTAGTCCCAAACAGAGCTCCCTGCTGCGCGCCTCTGACCAGCTGCCTACCCACCCAGCCAGACGTCGATGGAAGATTGACCGGATCTCCTGCTACCTGTCCCTGACACAGCTGCTTACCTGCCCGGCCTAACCAGGCTTCCTCACTGCAGACTGTTTCCACTACTGCTCCCTGCATCGGACTATTATTCCACAATCATATTTACATTAACTTCATCGTCACCACGACGACTAGATCAGAATAGTTAGATTCTTAATTGATTTTATTTTAAACAATTTCAGAATGTAGTTTTGACTAGAGGAGTCCAGTTCCCCCCGTGTGAGTCCGGTTCCTCCCAATTTTTCTTCCTTCCACTAGAGGGAGTTTTTCCTCGCCACTGTCGCCTTCAGCTCGCTCACTGGGGGCTTCTTTCTTTTCCCTCTTTAATGAATTATTATTATAGGATTTCTGTGAAGCTGCTTTGAGACAACATCAGTTCAAGTGCTATATAAATAAATTGTAATTTGAAATTGTGTGCCATTGGCTCCGGTCTGTGTCAAAAGACATGCCTTGCATTTCGTTGGTTTTCCTCTCCTCCTGGCTAACCACAGGGGGGCGCTCCACATGCCCCTCTGACTGAATGTCATCCATTCCACCTGATTAGGTGAGAAAGCATCACCTGTATCAACATCATCATGTATGTGTTATGTAGGTTGTTATGATTTTAATGCTGTTCTAGTATCGTGCCCCCCCCCCCCCGCTGGGGTTATGAAAATGAACCCTAGCTGTAGCACCTGGACGTGAAGGTCGGAACGTCATGGAATAACAAGCGGGTAGTAGTGCTTAATGTAATTCGTTTAGCCAGTTAAGGAGCATTAAGACTGGAAGTACTGATACCTCACCATCAATCCGTCCATCCCTGTTCTCTTTATCAGGGTCTTCAGAGCTGGCACGCTCGTGAAAGTGTCTGTCCATAATCTGGCTCCATGTGTCTTCTCTGCAGTATACGGAGGAGAAGCTGGGCCAGGCAGAGAAGACCGAGCTGGATGCTCATTTCGAGAGTTTGCTCGCCCGAGCTGACTGCACCAAAAACTGGACGGAGAAGATCTACAGACAGACGGAAGTTCTGCTGCAGCCCAACCCGAGTAAGTCACCTGACTGTACATTTGACTGCTCAGTGTGTGCAGTCGTAGGTTCGGATCGGGATTCAGCTCCCAGCTTCTGTATATGAGCACTGGAGCCGTTTTTATGGGACTCCTTCTAGCTCAGGCAGTCTACCCACCGTCACATGGTGGTTAGGATGCCAGGACTGTAGTGTGTCAGAAGTGATCATGTCAGTGGGGCACGACCTAATGCAGAGCAAAGTGTGGGGTAGCTGATTGGCTCTGTTCTATTGGCCGTACTCTATCATATCCTCATAGCAACAACATCTCCTAATATGGATGCAGCTATCCGACACATGTTTAGAAATGAACCAGACAAAATAATATTTACTAAGAAGTCTTTTTAACCAGACTCACATCTTAATTAGTGTTTTATTTTATTATTTTAGTCATTAATTCATTCATTTATTAAGCCTTCTGGGTCGTGGGCGGTGCTGGAGCCTATCCTAGCACTCATTGGCACAGGCCTCCAGTCCATCACCGGGTAGAAACACTGACATTCACATTGACTGACACACACACACACACACACACACACACACACACATGCACTCACACCTAGGGGGCCGTTTAGCATCGCTAGTTCACCTGACTGCACGTCTGACGTCTGAATCCCACACAGACACGGTGGGGAACATCTGAATGAAAGGACCCCAGATGCCCCATTTGGGAATCAGTCCCAGACCCTTCAGTGACTCTGTTAGCGGGCTGCCGTTAATGTGGCTGCAGTGTAGCACCATTCAAACACATGACCATCTCACAGTAGGCAGGTTAAAGTACCGCCCCCACATGGTGGGGTTAGTTTTAGCGTAGTGTCACATCTAATCCACCAAAAGGACAGAAAGTGAATTCATCTGTTCATCAGAAGCGTCAAGTTCTACATTCTGATAACTACTGTTCTACCAAGTTCAAGAGTCACATTATTATGACCACCACCTAATATCCAGCATCTAAACAGGCTGGGAGTGTCTCAGTAAGGTCCTGGTAGGTTGTCCAAGGTGTCTGGAGCCATGCTGACTGCAGTGCATCCCACAGAAGGTGTTTGGGGGGGAGGATCCATAGAGCGAGCACGACAATCGAGGTGGTCTCCTACAGATGCTCAGTTAGGTTCAAGTCTGGGGAATTAGGGGGGCCGTGTAGCATGTGGAAGTCTAGGTCATGCTCTTCCAACCAATGTCGGACATTCCTAGCCATGTGGCGTGTTGCGTTGTCTTGCTGGTAGATCCCATCCGCCCAGGGAGGACAATCAGCGTGCAATGCCCCTTTCACCCATGACAGCAATGAGGGATATGTATGCAGACAACCTATCATAGATCCTGTATACCCAGCAAGCCAACTCATGACACGTGGCTTGCTTCATGAGCTGTGCGTTGCTGCCGTAGGAAGTGGCCATGATAATGGAACTGTGTACTGTGTATAAGTGAGACACGTGTTCACACATCCCTTACTCCACTAATCAGATTTATTTCATGCATGTTATTCATTACTTGTGTTTTGAACCATATTCTGCCATTTGTAGCTTTAAAAAAAAAAAATATATATATATTTATTATCTTGGTTATTCTGTAGACGATGTAATCAAACTGTGTTATGCTGTGCCCTGCTGTCCCCAGTTTCATGTCCATAATAGCATGTGTGAGGGGCAGCGACACTTTTGTAACATCTGACTTTTTAACCCTTCCCATGCCACAGTTGACCACACCGGTAAGTATACCCGCTTTTTAACAGAGCCCAGCTAAACCGTGGGCCGTGTCTTCATCCATGCCGTCCTAAAGATGACATACTACCATCTCTTTGAAGATCAGTGGACCAACATTACTTTATTTAGTAAGGGTCCTGATGAGGGGAGAGCCCTGCACCATGTGTCTCTCTCGGGCCTACTGAACTTCTAAACATCGTGTCTCCCTGTTCAGAAGTCCTGATCAGGCTTGGCTGCATTGATTTCACTCAGTCACCACATCGTGTTGTACTTGGTTGCTGATATACTCACTGACAAACGACATGACGCACCCAGAAGGAGTTGCTGGAACGGAATGAAGATTTCTATGTGTGAATGTGAGGATGGGGGAATGACGAACCACACGGTCGCAGATGTGAAATTTAATAAGAGTGTAATGCGATGATGTGAGTGAGTCCGTACAGGGCTGGCAAATACACAGAGGAGTCAAACCAGAGCCACCAAACCAGACACGGGTAAATCCAGGTACAGGCAAGTGTCCAAACCAGGCAGTCAGGGTACGAGGGAGGGGCATGAGACGGACACCACAGGGTGAACCAGGGTCGTACACGGGAATTCATCAACACAGTACAAAGGAGACCGCTCGGTATGCAACCGAGAGAGATGGCAGTCCTTCGAAACAGGTGGTATTGACAGGGACAGGTGTGTATACATACATACACACACACACACACACACACACACATTCATACATACATACACACACACACACACACACACACATTCATACATACATACATACACATACACACACACACACACACACACACACACATACATACATACATACATACGGCAAAGTTGAACAGGTGAAGCAGAAAGGGAAGCTGTTCCTGATTGGAAGTGGTAGCGGAGGATCATGGGAAGTGTAGTCTTAATGTGTGACAGTATGTAAGTGATTACAGTATTAGAGTAAAAGAGACGGGTACTGGGGTAAACTGGAGTGTGTGCATGCCCTCAGGTACCCAGACCTCACCTGTAATCATTTACATACCTGCCCGAGACACAACTCCATGCTGAGTTTTGCAGCAAACCAGCATTTCTGTCTGGGTGTGTTGTTTTTTTGTCGGTGGGTGTATAATCAGCAGTGACCGCTCCAGTCCATATTATTGAACTGTTCGATGCTGCTTTCCAGAATCAAGCTTCATTCTGTGGGGACATGGTGTTCCATCTTTGGGCCGGATTTACTGGTGCTGTTGAAAATGCAAAGTTACCTTAGTACCAGTATAGAGTCGCTGTCCAAATAAAAAACAAACAAACAAACAAACAATGTCCCCACATTTGTTCTCATGTTGGCAGTGTTTATGATTATACAGCTGGGCTTTACAAAGCTGGACCTTGAATCCTGTTTCCAGTGCTGGACTTTGTAATCGTCGGTAGGTGTGAGTCTGCATGGCCAATAATTTACACCACTTGTTCCCGTAACGTCCAGGTAGAACAATCCAGGACTGGAGGCTGCATTCAAGGTCCAGATCTGAAGACCTGGGATCTAGAGCATTTAAACATGGTGGCTGTGCTTTACGTTGTGTGACACGTAGACAGTAGTGGACGGAGTACACACACCATGTACCTAGTTATAGTAGCTCCCCCAGGTAAACGCCTCCTCCAGTGTGAGTAGACATTCTTCCCTTTAGACCTCCACTGGAGTACCAGTACTAAAGTATGTACCTTCAGATGTACTTAAGTATGGAGAGTACCAGTACTAAAGTATGTACCTTCAGATGTACTTAAGTATGGAGAGTACCAGTACTAAAGTATGTACCTTCAGATGTACTTAAGTATGGAGAGTACCAGTACTAAAGTATGTACCTTCAGATGTACTTAAGTATGGAGAGTACCAGTACTAAAGTATGTACCTTCAGATGTACTTAAGTATGGCGAGTACCAGTACTAAAGTATGTACCTTCAGATGTACTTAAGCATGGAGAGTACCAGTACTAAAGTATGTACCTTCAGATGTACTTAAGTATGGAGAGTACCAGTACTAAAGTATGTACCTTCAGATGTACTTAAGTATGGAGAGTACCAGTACTAAAGTATGTACCTTCAGATGTACTTAAGCATGGAGAGTAACAGTACTAAAGTATGTACCTTCAGATGTACTTAAGCATGGAGAGTACCAGTACTAAAGTATGTACCTTCAGATGTACTTAAGTATGGAGAGTACCAGTACTAAAGTATGTACCTTCAGATGTACTTAAGTATGGCGAGTACCAGTACTAAAGTATGTACCTTCAGATGTACTTAAGTATGGAGAGTACCAGTACTAAAGTATGTACCTTCAGATGTACTTAAGTATGGAGAGTACCAGTACTAAAGTATGTACCTTCAGATGTACTTAAGCATGGAGAGTACCAGTACTAAAGTATGTACCTTCAGATGTACTTAAGCATGGAGAGTACCAGTACTAAAGTATGTACCTTCAGATGTACTTAAGTATGGAGAGTAACAGTACTAAAGTATGTACCTTCAGATGTACTTAAGTATGGAGAGTAACAGTACTAAAGTATGTACCTTCAGATGTAGTTAAGTATGGAGAGTAACAGGAGCATGGTTTATTACGGCTCTAATGTTCTATTATCATTTCTGGAACAGGACTCTTCATCAGCTCAGTGTAGGTGAAGAGACTCTAGTGTCTCTCAGTCCACCAGTCTTTAATAGAAGCTCATTCATTAGTCTGACACTGACGTCTATTCACATCATCATCAGCACAGAACCCTGAAGGAGAACCGGTTCCATTAGCTAGAACTTGTAGTCCAGTGTAAATGACCTACAGTCACCTGGAGTACAGTCTCTTGACTGACATGAGCGTGCCCTGTCCTGCAGAGCTGCCACACTGGAGGTACGTGTTTTACTTGGACAGCGATGATGGTCCGTTTCGCTGGACCTGATTGGGCTGCTGCAGCTGTAGTGAATCAGGCCCTGTATGTGTGTACGACATGTCTTAGCATGGTACCATCCCAGACTCTCATTGCCTGATCTGAGTCTCTGTATCCGGACGCCTGAACTTGATTTGTCCTCCTGGGCTAACGTTTTTGTACTTGTAGTTATTGATGTTTGTTAATTGAGGACCAGGCTACCAGGGGGGCGAGATCTTGTGCTGGCATTTTGTATTGTGTTGTGCCTCGGTCCGATCTAAGAAACCGGAGTATGCTGTTCACATGATCAATTAAATAATCAGATAACTGCAGAAATCGGATTTTTAATCTGATTATTTTAAGGACATATAAATAAATAAATAAATAAATAAATAAATAAAAAATGATGGTCCCTTTAGACCTCCACTGGAGTCTATTCACATCATCTGCATAGAACACTGAAGGAGAACAGGTTCCATTAGCTAGAACCAAGCTCTGTCCAACAGGGCAAAACAAGCTCAAAGCAAAGTGGCCCTGATTGGTGGGCTCGCTTCACGCCTTTCTCATTTAATTAATTATTATTATTTTTTAGTAAATTAATGTGTTACCTAAAAGCCTGTATGTGGTGTTTACAGATGTTACCTTTGTCTCATATGTAATTAGTTTAAAGATCAAAAACAACGAATATGTGGCAAATATGTAAAACCAGAAGGAAGCAGAAGGTAAAAATAGATAAGGAACCAGTCAGGGTATTATAACGAGGGAACTTCCTGTCCTGATCGTTTCAGATAGTAAGTCATTATGTACTGTATTACTCAGTGTTACTCTGCAGGTCTCACCTACACGGTACGACTATAGATGTCCCAGTTTAGTTGTACTGTACGGTGTAGTCACTATTTTAAGATTAGAGCCTTTTATAATCCCACATGGGGAAATGTGCTTCATCACAGCAGAACATACAGTAAACAGATTCAGAGCAGGAAGTTATACAAAATATAAAATTATACAAATAAATAAATCTCTTATTAAACAAAAAATAAAAATATAAAAGTGTGTGTATGTATGTATGTATGTATGTATGTGTATATATATATATGTATATATATATATATATATATAGTTACTGGGAGGTATTGTATAGACATTGTATAGATATGAGATAAACAGTGTGAGAAGTGTAGTGACGTGGGCAGACAGGACAGGATGGTGGTATTCAGGTGGAGTACAGGTGATGTGAATATGAGGTGCTACAGTAGTGCGTGTCTGATGCTCTGCCTGGGGAGGTGCCGGTTGAAGAGCCTAACAGCAGTGGGGAGGAGGGGCTTTGGTTTTACACTACTGTGGAAACGTCAGAGACCAGCTTCTAAGTAAAAGTCCAGGTGGAGAAGAGGAACGTGGTATTTAACGTTTCCGTCTTCAGCGGACTCACAGGGCTTGTCTTTGTGATGGCTTTAGAACTCCGTCTTTTCCCCTAACGGGTTTTACCATCGTGTTTGTCCCCTAGGTGCCAGGATTGAGGAATTCCTGTATGAGAAGCTTGATCGGAAAATCCCGTATCGAGCCACCAATGGAGAAATTCTGGGGCAGTACATGCTTGAGGCAGCCAAAGAGTTTGGACCAGGAACGCCCTATGGTAAGAGTAGACACACTGACGGAGCTACAGATAGGATGATCAGAGTCAGATGTGGACAGTAGGACTGTGTGTCTGAACCGCTGGGTCACATGCTGTGGTCTAGTCTCTCACCCCAGTCACCACTTCTGTCGTTTTCGCTACTTTTCTTTGATCATGTTTCAGTTCTGATTTATTTATTGATCACGGTTTTTAGCTGCGACATGTTTAATCACCAAGATTTACTTGTGTTATATATTATGGGATGGTTTATTTATTCAAAGTACCAAAAATAAATCTGGAAACTTGGTGACCACATGGTGGGGGCGGGGGTGAGGTTCGACTAGCTGCCTAGGGGCCATGTGTAAACAGGTTGTACCCTGTTTGAATTACAACCGGAGCACTCAGCTGAGTGTATCCACAGCGGAGGGCTGTACGAAGCCACTGGGGGGGGATGTATGTGTACACAGAGGGGTGGGGGCTGTATGTATTCACAGGGGGTGAGCTGTATGTATCCCTAGAGAGTATATTTATTTTGGATATGTACCTCAGATATATTAAATATACTACTGCTATATACTGCTACAATGTTTGGGCTGATGTTGGGGAAAATGGCTAACTACGTAACGCGCTGTAGATCTGATTTTATTTTTACAATCTGAGGCCTAATGTCAAAAAAAAATTCCTTTGTGATTTTACTGGCGTATGCTAAATGCCATTACAAATTATTGGTACGACACCACTGCAGTCTTTGGTGACGGTGACGTGGTGTTAAGGACAGTCGTGGTAGCGGTCTCTGTGCATGTAGTCCTGCGTGGTGCAGCCGTCTGCCGATGGTGCTGCACTAACAGGAGGACTCATGGAGGACACCACTGCTCACTGGATGTCTGTAGTGGTGGCTGTTGGGTCAGTCAGGTACAAAAAAATAAAAAAAATAATTATTAATTAAAAAGGAAAAACAGGAATGGAGTGATCAGTCAAAAAATTACCCCGACAAATGAATAAGCTTCCCAGTGTTCCGGGGCAATGTTCAAGAAAGCGTATGGCGATGTGTGCAAGGTGATAGTCACCACTGTGGGAAAAGAACTGATGGCCAAGTCACCATTAAACAGTTTCTACATATCCCGGACTAAATATCAGACCCTCTGTGACGTTCTGGGGGGTTCATTAGGTGGAAATGGGGTCTATGGTTTAAGTGACGATAAATGTGAACAACAGTGCGTGCACTGAGCTGCTCTACAACCAGGTTTCGGGTTTTGCTGCTCATCATCATCTTACTGAGGAACATAACATCCCTATCCCTGTATTCCAAGATGACAATTCCCAGATTCACAGGGCTCCAGATGTGACTGACTGGTGTGATGAACAGTCAGGAGCATTCACACATCTGGACTGGCCTGCTAAACCCCCAGATTTGAATCCTCTTGAGAATCTGAACAACCAGTAAAACTCCAGGGAAGGCATCCACCAAATCTGGAACCATCTGACCAGTTACTTGGTGTGAGAGTCTCTGAACATTGATGTGGCTACATCCGGGCTCTTGTCCAGTACATGCCCGATCCAGTTCCAGCTGTTACTGGTGCTGGTGGAGGTGTTATGCACTAGTTGGTACGGTTCAGTCACAGGGGGCTCAGCTGGTGTCCAGTGAGTTTATATATGTTGGGAAATTGATGCTCATGTTCATGGGTTGGTATGAGTTTCGTTCACCCAGCTACGCCAGCATTCTGTGTGTGTACACTCCCTGGAGCTCCCTGGAAGCTCATCCAGCAGTGAAGTGGAGAAAAGCTTTGCCTTCTTTAAGATATCACCACATTAAAAACATTTCACTGAGGAGCTTCAGGAACTTCACTCAGGTGGTGCTAGACCCCTTAGCTTGGAGGCTAGAGCTGACCCCGCTCCACCCCTTCACTCAGACGAAGAACCCGAGCCTGCAGCCACAATAGGAGGACCTAGGTTTTCACCGTAATCCGTATTTCATCGTTTTAATTCTGCTGGAAAGCTGAGAAAGCTGGCGTCCCATCTCCACCATGAATACGAGGAGCATCCCACTCATAAATACAGGTGTTGAGTCAGAGGGCGAGTATAGAAAGCCAGACGTGACCACAGATCAGTAAGGATAAGCTAGGACCACTCTGACTGGGTTCAGCTGTGCTCATCTGCGATCTCCAGGGTTTCCACACCGGGGCTTTTAATGGGATCTGATTGATTTGTGTGGCTGTGTTGCTCTGGTCGTTCCTCCAGGCTGTCAGAATGCAGCCAGAGCTTGCTCGTTCTCTCCGCTGCCTGGTGGATCAATAGCGCTTTATTCAGAGGTCACATGCCATTCAATTCTGCTGCCTTGCACTGACCAGCATTCATCCAGCCAGGCGTCCAGCAGCACTGACTAGACTCAGAGCCGGTAGTCATCATGGTAGAATGATCAGTCTGTGTTGATACTTAGTCTTCGGCTTGAGCTTCTGACCCAATTACAGCATTTTAGTTTTGATTGACCAATATCAATTTCTTCCACCAAAAAGTGCCAGCCAGAGTAGACGGACCATGGGTGTTACTTGGTCATGCTGTTATCATACACTCGGACCATCAGATGAATATCTGCACCCAGAAGGAGGTGTGGGAGTGCAGGTGTGTTGGGAAGGAAGATAAAGGTGAGCAGGATCAATAACTGGTGATAAATTTAGACTGATATGATCAATATTTATTGAGCTACACATACAGAAGTCTGTCTCTCAGTATGGCGTCGGGCCGCCGTGTTCGCTAACCCAACACGCCAGACGTCTCGGTATGGAGCTGTAGAGGTTCCTAATGGAGTCCTGTGATAATCCATCCCATGCAGCTTGAACATCCTCACACAGTTCCTGCAGATGGTGCGGTAGGGGTGGAGGTGGAGGGACACCAGGTCTTCTGGATGTGTGACGGCAAACCGTTCATCTCGGTGCTGACCACGGTGCCTCCACACACGGATTCGTTGGGCGTCTCCACCAAGACTAAAGCGGGACTCGTCACTGAAGATGACCCGCTGCCATTCTGAGTCACTCCATGACAGTCTGGTACGACACCACTGCAGTCTTTGGTGAGGGTGACGTGGTGTTAAGGACAGTCGTGGTAACGGTCTGTGTGCATGTAGTCCTGCGTGGTGCAGCCGTCTGCCAATGGTGGAGTCATGGAGGACACCACTGCTCGCTGGAGGTCTGTAATGATGGCTGTTGGGTCAGTCCGGTACAGAGATGAGACCCGTCCTAGGTAACGTCACATGTGCAGCCAAGTGTGAGACGTCATTAGCATGTCCCATGATGTCAAACCCACCCACCATGTTTCCTGTCGGTTGGTTCCTGTCTGTTCTGCAGCTGTTTGTGCAGGTGTTCTTTTGATGATGAGTGTATTATTGTATTTATTATACAGGTCCTATTAGGTACCATGTATGGGGAAAATCTCTAAGTATCATATATCTATGGACAACAGAACCCGCCCGCTGCACTGATGAGAACTGTCAGGGAAATAATCAGTGTATAGCTATTGGCCATTACAGCAAATGAAAACATGTTACATGTGTGGATGACTGGTTTATCATATTGGATGACAGAGCAAACAGAGTAAACAGTCTACAGTGTTCGTTTAGTGTGCCTGTTCTCTCGAGCTGAAGTGCACTTAGCAGCAGCAAATGGCTCATTAATGATGAGTGTGGCTGAGTGGTTGCTTTTAGTTTGGTCTCTAGTGTCTGTCAGTGGAAACGTAGGCCAGGCTTGGCTGTGCCTTGTGGAGAGCTCTTCAGACTGAGAGTAGTATCCGTGTAGATGGTGCATCCGTTATGAGAGTAGTCTTAGTTTGTAGCTGCTTCCATGGCTAGGGCATGGAACCTAGCGTCTGGACAGTGTAGGGTTAGATGGTCACTGCTTACCTGGGGTGTCCAGTCCGGTGTGAAATGGGTAACTTACTACTGAGGTACATCGGGGTCTTGTTCAGATAGACAGCTCTGTCTTTCTGTAGTCTGAACAGACCAATCCAAGGAGAAGCGTGATTGGTCACTCCAGAGAACACATCTAAACTGCCCTATAGTCCAGGGGCGGAGCTTTATACCACTGCATACCACGCTCTGCACTGCGCTTGGTGATGTGAGGCTTGGGTGCAGCTGCTCGCCATGGAAACCCATTCCATGAAGCTCTACACACTGTTCCTGAGCTGATCTGAAGGACACATAAAGGTTGGAGGTCTGTAGTGATGGACTCTGTAGAAAGTTGGTGACCTCTGTGACCTATGACCCTCAGCATCCGCTGACCCCGCTCTGTCATTGTACGTGGTCTCCCACTCCGTGGCTGAGCTGCTGTCGTTCCCGATCACTCCCACTGTGTTCTAATCCCACTGACAGTGGACTGTGGAATATTTAGTAGGAGGGAATTTCACCACTGGACTTGTAGCACAGGTGGATCCTATCACGGTACCACGCTGGAGTTCACTGAGCTCCTGAGAGCGACCCATTCTCTCACTGACGTCTGTAGGAGCAGTCTGCGTGTCTAGGTGCTGGGTTTATACACCTGTGTCCATGGAAGTGACTGGACCACCTGAATTCAATGACTTGGATGGGGGAGTGAATACTTTATAGTATAGCGTATCTTTTTGACCTGTCTCTGTAGGGAGTACGCTCATCCAGGTGGGTGATTGCCAGAGGAGGCTGGGAGGAGCTGAGAGGGAGTTTCTGCAGACGTCGTCTATTAGTTTCCTCACACCGCTGCGGAACTTTCTGGAGGGGGACTGGAGGACCATAACAGTAAGTCTGGGGGTCTTTTTTCAGACACTGCTGTGTCTGATCCACTCACACCAGCACCACACACACTAACACACCACCACCACGTCAGTGTCACTGCAGTGCTGAGAATGATCCACCACCCACGTCATACCTGCTCTGTGGTGGTCCTGTGGGTGTCCTGTGGTGGTCCTGTGGGGGTCCTGTTGGGGTCCTGACCATTGAAGAACAGGGTAATACAGTACACAGAGAAACAGATGGACTACAGTCTGGACCTGTACACCTACAGAGTGTCCTGTATGGTCAGTGGAGCTGATGGATGGTGAGTGTAGATACAAGGGGGTGGTCTTAATGTAATGGCTGATGTAGTCAGAGCTGACCACTGGCAACCCGACTGGCAGTAAATCCTCAGGCGGGGGAATTTCAGCCTGTTTTTATTTCTCCTCCTTACAGAAAGAGAGGCGGCTCCTGGAGAACCGGCGGCTGGATTTAGATGCCTGTAAAGCCAGGCTAAAGAAGGCCAAGGCAGCAGAAGCCAAAGCAGCTGTAAGCTCCTCTGTCCTCCTTCTCTCTGCTCCTGAGTCTGCTCTTTTCTCTCTTTGCTCCACTTTCCTCTGGCCTCGATTAACTCTCTGTAACCCTCTGTCTCTGTTCCAAACTGTGCAGTGTGAGGGAGAAGTGAGTATCGGGGTGTATGCTCCTCTTGAATCAGCATCTCTCTTTCTTTATTCGCTTCAATTACCCGATCCTGTTCTGTTCCATTGATTTTCCATGCATCCTGCTGTCTTTTTCCATGGGAATTTTATAGAAGGATGGATTTTTCATTTTCTGTCTGAGGATGATTGATGCGCTAGATTCAGTTTCAGTGAAGTCCACAGAATGGCTGCTGTTGAGAAATGGCCTCAGGTATTAGACGGTAACCTCGGGCTGCAGTGTTTGTGCGTCAGCCCTAGGGTTGTCTTAACGCGGATGCTAGGTGAGCGGTTGCTAAGACAAACTCAATCTAATTATTCCATGTGTGCGTCTCTAGTGGCCAGGAGCTGAACATCAATTAAATCAGCAGAGGAGTCCAGGTGCCTGCATGACTACAGCAGAAGACTGAGGACCTTAGTCCCATTATATGATATCTAGTGAATATGCGCTCATGCTTAACTGAAGTTGTAGTCTATGCTAGGGGTGCAGCGATTAATTTAACAGTCGATTAATTGGAGACGATCGTTCCTCTACATCAGTAAAGAACTGTGCGGTAGGGTTTAGTTTGCTTTTTTAATTTACCTTTTAAAGGGAAAACTTTAGTTCAGAGTTTATCATTTGTATTATCAGGAAAGTTCATAAGAACCTCCAAATTATGTGTTTTTTTAAATACCATTTTTAAAATAAATTCTTTATTATTACCTAAATGCATTAAACAACCTCAGGCTATAGTTAAAAGTTGATAACTAGTTATTTTACCGATTCATAATCCAAATAATTGAATATTTGTTTCAATAATCAATAGATTATTCAACTACAAAGTAGCCATTTGATGCATGCGCTAGACTGTGCAGTGTAGAGTATATACTGTGTAAGTGTTGAACTGTGATATAGAGGGCTAAGCCTTTGTTAGCACCGGCTGTTTTCTTAGAATGGGATTATGATGGTGGATGATGCTGGTGCACTTTACCTGTTTGGCTGCTCTACATTAAAAACACATTTAAAACGTATCACAGATCTTATCCTATAAGCTCACCGGACAAAGACTAAGTCACCCTGTGTGTGTAAGGTGGTAGTAACTTCAGTCTCCTGCAGATGGCGCTGCACGAGGATGATGGGCTATAAATCCCTGTGGGGTGTGAGTGACGGGATCCATAGATTGGGAAGAGGTGCTACAGTGCAGGGAATGTCTCGTTCCATGTGTGGAAAATGGCTCCAGAGCAGATGTTAATGATTGGCTAAAAGGAGGGACTGCATGTGGGCGTGGCCAAAGACCGTAGTGTGAAGGAAGTAGCTGAATCTGCAGGTGTATGGAAGCGTACGGTCATACGGGTCTACCAGCAGTGGATACAATCCCAGTCTACAGGGAATTCTCCTCGGAACTGTGCCAGGGAAGGCGTCCATCAAATCTGGACCACCTGACCAGCTCTTTGGTGTAAGAGGGTCTGAACATTGATGTGTCTACATCCAGAACCTTGTCCAGTACATGCCCGATCCGGTCCCAGCTGTTACTGGTGCTGGTGGAGGTGCTACAGGCTGGTAGGTATGTTTCAGTCACAGGGGACTTGATGTTTATCTGGTGAGCTTTAAGTCTGATCTGTGTTGGATACAGGTTTACTGTGACTCCTTCAGTAACGAGCCCGGGCAGAGAGCTACCGCTGGCTTACACATCTACAGTATTTGCCGTCGGTGATGCGTTTAGGGCTTCCTAGTGGTGCTTGTCTCACAAAATTGGTCCCACCCATTGTAAATCAAATTGGCTGACTGGTTTATTACACTCCTAGTATCTAATCATGTTAGAGGCCAATCTGGCATAGTCTCGCTCGGCTGATTTTATATTCCAGCTGAAACTGAACAAATATTAGAAATCGCTGCAGTACTTCATACATCAGACATGCGGTGTTCTCTAGGGGCCTTGAATCCACAGAGTGTTCCTCTAGTGGTTATCTGAATGTTGTGAACAGGTGGAGGAGACCGCAGGGAGCATGTTTATATCGGCTCATTTCTGTACCTTTTATTTGGCTCACAAAGTTCAAAGGTCAGACGGGACTAAAGGGAGCTCATTGGAGTTCAGGTAATCGAAGCTTCGGTTCAGATAAGGGAATTGGACGACCCTCTGGTCTTTGAGCTTTTTGAGGGACGGTTTACTGATGCATGGCTCTTCACATTCACATATTCATATGTGAATGGAGACTTTAAGAGTGAAGGATATCACCTGGATATTCGTACTCAGTCCTTCAGGCATGCCTACGTACTGTCTTCATACCTGAATGCTCATGGAGACTAGATTAATGGACGTTGTGTTTATTTTTAGAAGCTGCTGTTACCACTGTACCTCTCAGTCGTACCTCATAACTAGAACTTTCAGTCCAGACTCTTCGATAATGAGTCTCCAGTCTCCAGTCAGCATAACCAGCCATAACCAGCCTCACATATCGCCATGGACCTCTAAGACCATGGCCACTGCTCTGTGTATATGGTCTTACCCTATTTAGACAAACGTGTGATCATAGGGTCCACCTGTGCCACAAGTCAGCCGCCCTGGCCACCCGTAAGTGCTGTTGTTGGAATGGAAGCACGTAGGGCCAACAGCTCGGAGCCTCTAAAGTGTAAAAATAGCTCAGGTCACTATGAGCAATGCCAGGTTTCAACTGAAGTACCACCAATGGACTCTGGGAAACACCTGATGGACAGATGGTATTGGGTTTGGATAGATCAGATTAGATTGTCCTTAAGCAGCAGTTTGGCTTGCAGACAACAGTCAACACACCAGCAGACATGCATAAATACACACAACGTTTACATATGTCATCATATAGGAGCAGTCGTGGGCTGGAGGTAAGGATTCAGTAGGGACTAGAGGCTCGCTGGTGGCCTTAGGCAAGGCACCTAATCCCCAGCTGCTCCCTGGGCCCCGTCGATAGAGCAGCCAACAGCTCCGGGCTGCCCCCTAGTGTTTGTGTCCACTAGTGTGTCTGTTAATGGGTTGAATGAAGTTACTAAACTAACCTAAACGGTAAACTACTGAAACATTCACCTCCGAAACACTCGCTACAGAATCAGCCACCGCCAAAACAGTCCCTACTGAAACAGCCACCTCCAACACAGTCACCATCGAAACAGCATCTACTGAAACAGTCACCACCAAAACAGTCAGTACTGAAACAATCTCTACTGAAACAGTCTTTACTGAAACAGTCCCTACTGATAGACACTACTGAAACAGTCAGTACTGTTAGTCAACACTGAAACAGTCACTACTAAAACAGTCCCTACTGAAACAGTCCCTACTGAAACAGTCACTACTAAAACAGTCCCTACTGAAACAGTCCCTACTGAAACAGTCACTAGATAGATAGATAGATCCTGAAGGAAATTTAGCAGACACCGCTGAAACAGACACTACTGAAACACTCTTTACTGAAACAGATACTACTAAACCAGTCCCTACTGAAACAGTCACTACTGAAGCAGTCACTACTGATAGACACTACTGAAACACTCTTTACTGAAACAGATACTACTAAACCAGTCCCTACTGAAACAGTCACTACTGATAGACACTACTGAAACAGTCACTACTGAAACAGTCACTACTGACAGACACTACTGAATCAGTCAGTGCTCTTAATACTAAACCAAACAATTTCAGTAAGTAATTCATAACTGATTCATAACCTCATGGTCCTGCAGAAGACTAACAATCACGTGAACAGTCCATGTGAATCCATGTGAATAGTCCATATGACTTGTACTTGTAAATAATAGGCTACAGTGAAATTCCAGTGAGAGCTCAGTCTGTAAGGTTTAATATGTGACAGCTGATTTGGTGAAACTGCAGTTACTGTGGATGGTAAAGCGTTCCTTGGATGTCCTTAAAGAATTGTTGATCCTGGTGATGTGATCGTCTTGCCTTGTTCCCTTTTGCCCCGTTACACACAGCTGTGTTTCTCTCTGGTCCTAGGCGGTGCCTGACTTCCAGGAGACCAGACCACGTAATTATGTGCTTTCTGCCAGCGCCTCAGCCGTGAGTGACTCTAACACACACTGCCCTCTCACTCGCTCTGCTCTCCAATACATGCTGTGTTCTTTAGAAACCACAAAAAGTGCTTTTTAATATCTGACCCCTCCCCCTACAGGAAACCCGCCAATGAGAACAGGGTTTGTCAGCTGGCATGCGTTTCAGTGTCCGTCCAGTACAGCTCCAGACTGTGGTGAACAGATCTGTATCTGTTGCGATGCGTTGTTCGAAGCACAGTCCTGAACCTCAGATGCTATCCTTAGGAGATTTCAGGCATCTCTGTTAGGAGATTTCACCGGCAAATTAGATTTTCCTCCTGTGTAGCTGCTGAAAGCACTGAGCAGATGGGAGCTGCTGATCCAGTCAGGCTCCGTTACACACTATTTAGTGGCTGTATCAGTTTTTTATGCTGGGTCCCATGACAGGTCTGGCTTAGGCCGAGAGAGCAGCACGCTAATTTGTTGACTACAGGAGCGTGTCATGTACAAACAGGAGCTCAGTTCTTCTCCCTGTGTGTATTATAGGGGGCACATGAGCCTCCTGACTCTGTAATGCTCCATCCTACTGTTACAGCCTAATAGTCGTATGAGCTGAATGGGTTTACAGCATCAGTGGAATATGGGTGATGCAAGACAGTTACGTTTCTAATAGGAGGATCACATGACCATGTTACATGCTTACACTGACATATCCAAAGTCATGTGATATCTGTATACTGTAAACTGATTATGAAGTGGTGTTATCTCAGGGGACGGCTTGGGAACGCCCACACCTGTACAATCTGTGAGCATGCTCAGGGCAAAGCGAAGGGAATCACTGGAGTTTGAGCGAGGCATGATTGGAGTCACGCCAGGTGAATATGCAGGCCACATCATACGTCGTAACTCTCCAGGATGCTCTTTGAACCAGTTCTGGACAACTTGGGGCTGATGGCACAGTGCTTGCTAGAATATCCCATCACTGTGGGGGCATGCGCATATAGGTCACCAGTGGATCCAACCCATGTCATGAGAACACACCCCACACCAGTATGGAACCACCATCATGCATGCATGCATCATGCACCATCACCAACACAGTGCCTTTTCCACAACATGGCTTCCAGGGGTATGCGCCAGCAATCAGCCCACCATCAGCCCCACACAACTGGTACAGTGACTCGTCAGACTTCGCCACATGTTGCTGGTCCTCTAGGGTCCCGTTAGCAACCTGACGAGCCCAGGTGAGGTGCCGTGTCTGGTGCGGTGGTGTTAACAGAGGCACTCTGGTGGGTCTTCAGACGCTGCTGGTCACGATTGTTAACCGTCTGTGGATGACCACTGCACTGTCCACTGTGGGTGGTAATGCTTTCTATGCTGTATCCCTGGTACACACACGTGACGCGTTGCCGATTCCGGAATTTTAAATGGCTGCAGAACTTCAGAAATGGAATGTCTCATCCACGTTCAGACTCTGACAATCCACGTCACGTTCAACCTCACTCACAAGAAGCACCTCACAGCTTACACAGGGGTGGGAGTTCCCAAGCTGCCCCCTGAGGTACCCCCCCTTCATAATCAATCTACACACTGCTATACCATGAGCACGTCAGTGTGTATATTGGGAAAAGCCAAAGCATAAAATATGGCTTGTGCAAATGTTGTTACACTTGTGCTTTGGTCTGTGGTTGGTTCAGCTTTGATGTCGATCGTCGTCCTCCCCCGACTCTTTAGCGATTGTGTTGTGACGTTATATGATGTAGCCAGAGGCCTTTTGCACTACAACATCTCCACCATTGACACCTGTGTTTACCTGTCCGGTCCTGTTGCGATAACATCGCTCTCTGTGTTGTTCTTTTCCATGTTTGCTGATCAGCTCTGGAGTGAGGAGGTGGAAAAGGTGAGTCTCTGTAACACTATTTTACGGTGCCAGTACTGCAGTCGGCCTGCCACAGCCATGACATATAAGCTGACCGCGAGTGGCCTTAGAAACAGCGTGCAGCAGCTCACTGTCTTCTCTCTGTTCTGGCGTGTGAGCAGTATTTAAAGAACTGACCCTGAGTGACCTTTTCTACAATACTGACAAAACAGTCACCACTGAAACAGTCACAGGACCAGTTCACAGGAGACACCGTTCCCGTTGGATCCTGTATTGATGTACACCTTTCTTCGTATTATTCATACGTCACTCTAAGAAACAGATTACACTCCTTTCACGTAAATATCACCCACGGTAGCATGTACAGCAGCGCAGCTGCTCTTTATCCAGCGGTCAGTACTGTGTAGCTATAGTGTTCCGTTTTAACCAGGATGTGCATTCTAGAATATCTCCTCCTCCTCCTCCTCCTCCTCCTCCTCCCTCTCTGCAGTTCTGCACCTCCCTGTGTGCTATAATTAAAATCCCTGTGCGTCTGTGTTCCTCTTGGCAGGCGGAGCAGGAGTTGCGCATGGCTCAGACTGAGTTTGACCGGCAGGCGGAGGTTACAAGGCTGCTCCTGGAGGGCATTAGTAGTACACATGTGAGTCATGTTTACCTCCCGTGTTCTTCCACCCTCATGACACGCTCCTGACAGGTAGAGCGAGAGCCAGGGCTGGGCTGCACAGTAAACCTGTAGACCTATGTCAACAGTGGGAATGTTTGGGTTTCCGTGATTCTGTGATCATTAACCTCAGGCTTCATTATCTGGAGTCATGCACGGAATACTGATGTTGTAGAACCGGTTCTTTCAAAATGCAGGCTCTGCTCCTTTTGTGCAGTTCCGGCTCTGTGATATTGATTCAGTTCAGTATCATGGAATTCTGTTTTCCTTATCTTACCATGTGTTAGCATGAACAGAGTTAGCAGACGTTAGCTTTAGCTTACATTGTTTTTATTCTCTCATCTGAAAGCACATTCCAAAATCAAACTACCATTTATTTGACTGATATGGATTTAAAACTGCGCCCAGTAAATTACGAAGATTGCAACTGACAGTCAGAGCCTGAATATCTGTATCTGTAAATGCAGAAATTAGAATTGGTTGTGGTTGGTGTAGCTCAGTGGGTAACACCACTACTCAGGGTGCCACCTCTACATGTAGGAGACTGGGGTTCAAATCCCGGTCTGGGTGACTATGCTGTGCTACCCCAATAAGAGTCCTTGGGCCAGACTCCTAACACTGCCGTGGCCTACCTGTAATCATTAACCTTGTAAGTCGCTCTGGATAAGAGCGTCAGCTACATGCCGTAAATGTAGGATGCAGAAATATGGAATCTTCGCTATGCAAAACAAACACTACTTACTGTGCAGCTAATGCTCACATGGAAAAGCAGAGACTGAAATAAAATATAAATCAAAAATATAAACAAGTTATATGAAATATAAAGCGGCACAAATGAAATAAACCCCCTATATATATATATATCCCTCCTGAGACCCCAGTGTCCTCATATGAGGACATTATATTTCTGCTTCTCTGCACCGTGACACTTTAAAACGTTGACCCTTTGGCCTCCTATGAGAACATTGTTTTTTGCCAAAACAGCTTCCTGTGCAAAGACAACGTTTAGTGTTTATACTTGTTAGGTCCTACTAATCACAAGATTGGAGCTAGGAGAAATAAAGATTACACACCAAGATAATAAAAAAGTGACTTGTGGAGTTAAAAATTGTTTATTATTATTATTATTATTATTAAGAGGTAGTTAAAGGTTATGGAGGAATGCTTAGAAGGGCATGGTGTCCAGTATAGAACCCTGATATCCGGACAAGCAGCGCATTTCCAGAATTCAGAATTAAGCAATCTGATGACCTGGGGGAAAATGCTATCACGGAGCCAGGTGGTCAGGCCAGCAGGGGAAACATCAGACGATCATTTACAAGGCATTAATCAGGATAAGGTAACTAAATATACAGAAAATCAAATCATCCGTCTTCAGGATACTTCCCCTGAGCTTTACATTCCAACATGTGAAAGTAACTTCAGAATTTAATAATGAGATTTATAACGAGAGAACACCCGGGTGTAAACACGGAGCTCATGAGTTCACCTTCCTGTAGGCTGTAATGTGTTATTAGGGGGATGTGGTGTTTTCCACATCACACGGTGAACACAGTGCTAACGTTCCTGGGCTTGTCTGCCTAGGTGAATCACCTGCGATGCCTACATGAGTTCGTAGAAGCCCAGGCCACTTACTACAGCCAGTGCCACCACTTCATGCAGGAGCTACAGAAAGACCTGTCCAGGTGGGAATTCTACAGGTTTAATTCCATAAAGGCTTAAAGATGTTCGAGAGCTAGAGATGAAATGGCTGCTCTGTTTCTCTCGGTGTGTAACTGATGGCTTTCCTACCTCTCCCCTGTGCTCGCAGTGCTAACGGAGACGTGTGAGTACACGCTGGGAATGCCGTATCTTTCCCAAACTAACAGTTCCAGCTTGTGAGTGTGCTCAGCGGGATGGGATCTGGGTTTACATCCTCTTCTCTTTCTGTATTTCAGGAGGTATCCGAACTCGTTTGTGGTGAGCACTGGGTCTGTCAGAAGCCCCTCTGCTGACCCCTCCACTGCTGTGCCCATAAATTCTTTAAGCCCGGAGACGGAGGCCCTTCAGATCGAGGAGGTGCAGCCGCCTGCTAGCGGCACACGCAAAGCTAAAGTCCTGTATGACTACGATGCAGCTGACACCAGTGAGCTCTCGCTCTTGGCAGATGAGGTGAGGGGGGTTCTTCTGATTGAGCAACCAAGGCCTTGTCCACACGTAGCAGGTGCTGTCAAGAGCAGCCAAACCAGCAGGCCACTATATAATCCGCCAACAGTAAACCCGAAAGCTAACCGTAAGGCTAACCGTAAGGCTAACCCTAAAGCTAACCGTAAGGCTAACCCTAAAGCTAACTGTAAGGCTAACCGTAAGGCTAACCCTAAAGCTAACTGTGAGGCTAACCGTAAGGCTAACCCTAAAGCTAACCGTAAGGCTAACCCTAAAGCTAACCGTAAGGCTAACCCTAAAGCTAACTGTAAGCTAACCGTAAGGCTAACCCTAAAGCTAACTGTGAGGCTAACCGTAAGGCTAACCCTAAAGCTAACTGTAAGGCTAACCTTAGAGCTAACCCTAAAGCTAACTGTAAGGCTAACCTTAGAGCTAACCCTAAAGCTAACTGTAAGGCTAACCTTAGAGCTAACCCTAAAGCTAACTGTAAGGCTAACCGTAAGGCTAACCCTAAAGCTAACTGTAAGGCTAACCTTAGAGCTAACCCTAAAGCTAACTGTAAGGCTAACCTTAGAGCTAACCATAGAGCCATGTTGGCCGATCAGAAGCCTGGTTGCATCCCAAACCACACTATCTCTCTATCTCTCTATCTCTCTATCTATCTATCTATCTATCTATCTATCTATCTATCATGGAAACATATAACAGGGCCTGTTAGTTAGACTGAAGCTAGCACCATTTGGTTACGACTGCCATCGCACAAAACTGCCTCGTGTAAACAATCTGGGCCTTCAGTTTGGGCTGTAGATGTCTAAACCCTGTATGCTTGTTTAGGTGCTAGCGCTGGTGCTATAAAGCTAAAACATTCCGTAGCACAACAGGAAATGCAGCATAGCTAGTCTATTGAAAGCATGTTTTATTATTCCGGCTGTTCCAGTGCGGCATACTGAGGCATGACAACCATCTAGGACGCGATGCCGTTTTTCGGAGTACAGTGGTGCTTGAAAGTTTGTGAACCCTTTAGAACAAGTTTGAGGTAAACCTTCACCAGATGTGCACACAAGTCTCAAAAGTAGATCAGGAGAAGCAAATGAAGCTAATGAGACACTAATATTAAACCTGGTCCAGTATTTCATAGGGTGAGAGGAGAAGCATGTGACCTTAGAGCCAGGTGTTTTCAGACAGTGGGCGAATGATCAGGTGGGCGCCTCTGTGTTCAGACTGACAGCCCAAATCCAGTATCCAGCCTAACCAGATTGTATCCAGATTGACCTTTGGTAGTCTACGTGCTCTTAACTATTGTGCATGTGCGCTGAGCTGTAGCTCTCTGCGCGGGACGAAGGAGCTAGTGGTAGCCTAGCCTCCCGTCTGATGCCCCTGCTTCTAAGTTACTCCGGACAGTAATGGTGAGATGTGTGGTTACTTGGGCCAGTAAACACCACCTCCACCCCGCATGCAGTGTGTCCTGGGTGTGTATCCTTAGAGAGTCCCGGGACCAGTGCCTTTTCCCGTGTCTGGCTCCTGCACCGCACCCTTACAAGATCCAAACCACATTTGTATATGGCTTGAAGGAGATTTCTGAAGGAGAAGAACCTCAGGAGAGGAAAGGGTTCCATCTCTACAGAGTTTGAACTCCACCATCCACAGTCTGACAGATTCAAGGCCACCGTTACCCTTACCAGAGAAGGTCACAACAGAACCCTGGGGAACTGCTAGGGTACTAAAGGCCTCTAATGAGTCCAGCATCAGGAGAACAGTGAAGAACACTGGTGTGCACATGGAGAACCTCACTGCTCTCCTAAAGGAACATGGCTCTCTGTCTGCTAGAGATCACATGGGCGAGCCAGAAGCTGCTGGAGCAGGGTGAGACTAAAATAGAACTCGCTGGTTTGATGAGAAGCGTTATGTCTGGAGAAGGGACAACACTGCATTCCAGCACAAGAACCTCATTTCATGTTTTGCAATATCCAAGTCACATTCCGGAGCACGGAGAGCAAAGGTCCGGCAGTTTCCCGCTCGCTGATATGTGATTACATCGCTCAGTCAATAATTGAGCAAGTAGAATGTTTTTGTTCAGCTGGTTTCTCTTTATCAGCTTTAAAACTGTATTCGTGGAGAACAGTAGAAAGGGTTCACGAACCTCCGAGCACTGCATGCATGTTAGCGCTAAGCTAACGCTGGAGCACATCCACAAGTTTTGGTTTGGTTGTCCAGTCAGTAGATTGATGTTAGCGATGCTGAAGTTGACCTTTCTGTCCTTGGTCTTGTTTCTCTGTTTTCCTCCAGCTCATTACGGTGTACACAGTGCCAGGCATGGACTCCGATTGGCTGATTGGAGAGCGGGGGAATCAGAAAGGGAAGGTGCCCGTCACGTACCTGGAGCTTTTAAGCTAAAGAAGCTACAGTCGATTCATACATCTATACCCAGTGAGGTACCACTTTAGAGGAAGGCTACCCTTATAAAGCGTTTATAATGGTTGTAATGCGTTAATAAATGGCTAATAATTAGGTCAGAAACACCTTCAAATCATTAATAAGCAGTTACAGCATCTGAGCAGGGACGTCTGCTGGACCTACATGGTGTCATGGTGTTCTGGTGCAGTGGGTAGCGCTGTCACCTCACAGCGAGGGCCTGGGTTCGATTCCCGGCTGGGGTGTCCAGGGTCCTTTCGATGTGGAGTTTGCATGTTCCTCTGTGTCTTAGTGGGTTTCCTGGGAAATGGAGACCCTATATCGCCCCCGAGTTACGAGTGTGAGCGAGTGTGGATGTGTTGTCTGTCCTGTAATAGACTGCTGGCCTATCCAGGGTGCTTCCTGCCTTTGCCAAATGCACGCTGGGATAGGCTCCAGCAACACCCATGACCCCGAAGGATAAGCAGCACAGTAGATGACTGATTGAATGAATGAATGAATCTACCATGTCTTCTCTCTCAGTCAGTCATATCCTCGCTGTCCAACAGAAAACAGGGATCTCCAAAATGACATCTTTACTGGAGAGGGCAGAAACCTTGTTTAACTGTAATGGAAGTCAATGGAACCAGACATCTTCCCTAGCGAATTTGGGCCATTTCCATTGGTCCATTCATCATTAAATGTACACACAGTGCATACAGCAGCTCCTGTGTTCAAATGATGCATAAAAGTGAAAATCAACAAAAATGGAGATCCATGGTTTTGCTTGGACAGTTCGGATGTTTCAGACAGAACAGCTCACTTTTTGTGATTATATATAATTATATATATTTCACTTTTACTTTTATTAACTGCTTATTAATCCCTTATAAAGTGTTTATGGCCTCCCTAATAACCATTAATAAACTAATTGTAAATTATTCGTAAACATTTTATAAGGCTATCCTTGCTCTAAAGTGGTCCCACAGTTACATGCACTAACATAGAAACAGATCCAGACCTGGACTCGATTTCACACCCTTGACTAGGAACTGTTAAGGGTTTGATCTGTTTTTGATGTCAAGCTTAGTTTACTGACCCCCAGCAGCAGCGCTTACGCAGCTCTGCACCTCGCAGGCTACGACATTTCATCCCGCTGTCATACGCAGTGACATCACAAGCCATTCGGGGTAATTCTGCAAGACCGCTGACCGTCAGGTATGTGCACGGATGGGTTTCAGCGAAGATCATCATCCGGGCCCAACGTCCACCAAAGCCAACTGATGCTCTTCAGTCACCAGACCTTTATGTAGATACGTGCCTGCTAATGAGATACCTGCGCTAGAAGATAAAGGACCTATTGGTCCATCGCCAACTCACCACGCCTTCACTGAGCTTCTTCCACGGAACAGAAACCTCAGTGGTCATGGGGTCAGTTTGAGAATCGAAATGCTCGCTTGTTTGCCCAGCTCTCTGGAACATCTGCCTCTCTCGTCTACTGCCTTAACATTTGCTCACAGGATGTAGCCAGCTTTCTGTAACTCAGCGCACACCGTTTTCCTCGAATATCAGCTAGCAGTTTCACTAGATGCTGAGTGAGGCCGTCTCTGAGGCTGTCTAAGATCTCTCTTGGAAATAAAGACGGGGCACCATGCTTTAATGCCTTTAGGTTAATGCGCATGAGGCTAGCACTTAAGCCCCATTTGAGCTGGATGGGTGTTACCAGAGTCCCGTGTCTGTGCCATGTGACAATTCTGGGATGAATCACCTTTAGGGATTTGCTGGCCTCTGAGCTCCAAACCAGGCAGTCTGTCGTTTGTGGTCTGAATGTAAACCCGCTAAACAGAACCGGCCCAGTCCCTTCATCATCAAGGTCGTGACAGCCTTGCCGTACTGCACACTGGTTTTGGCATGTTGGGCTAAGTTACAAGGAGAAGAGAAACGTGCCTCTCGCATGGCCGTGCATTTTTTGCATTATTGGTGTTTGCTAATCTGAACCTAGCCTAGCGCTAGTCTATGTGCCATTTAGCTGCACATAGGGTTGCCATCCGTCCCGTAAATCATCCTTTATTTGGCAGTTAAATGTTGCGTCCCGTATTAAACCGCACACACATGAATAATCACAATCTCTCTCAAAGCACCCCCCACCCCCCAAACACCCCTGCCCCCCGGCGCTTTGTTCGGTATCACCATAAATGTAAATTTGTTTTTTTAAGAAAAGGAAAATCTTGGAGCAATTTATCTACCAATACCCTGAGAAAACCTCGCTTAGAAAATGAACCTAAAACCAGTAAAATCATCTGGAAGTAAGTTAAAGAATCTTACAACAAGCTTAAGTTATATCAGCTGTAGCTCTAAGATCTTTGTACTTGCCAAGGCCTCATTTAGTTTCGCCGTGCGGTGCTCTGTGAAGGTCTAGCTATGGACTATCCTTCAGTATCACAAGAGAGATCTTCCAGTGGCACGTTTCGGTGGTCCGGTGGGATTTTGAAGACTGGGTTTAAGAGTGACGGGTTTATGACATAACGATCAAAGCCAAGCATAGAAATAGCCATCAGCGAAGATGCCAAGTGACCCTGAGCTATGATGTCAGATGGTGTCGTCACCGTCAGCATGCAGCCTGTGACTAACTCCCTGTTCAGGAATCCCTGTTAATCCTAATTTCAGCGTGACGTGGTTCAGCTTGTTTGTTTACTAGCGTTGTTGCTACATGCCGTTTTACACTGGTTGTTTTCGTTGTTAATTTGATTGTGCACTGTGACGGGCAGCTATTGCAGATGCGACTGAAGTAGACTCATGTGAACGCGGTGGTGTGATATTATTGAGCACGTACGCTGGACAACCACATGACCTGACATGTCTTTATATAAAGTACCTCTGTGGACGTTTTGTCCAGCGCATGAGCTAGAACCGTGTGCACATTTCACATTACACCGTGTCCTCTTTAAGACGAGCGGCCATGTCCTGGCTGAGGGGTAGACGTAAACGTGCTGGCAGGTTGTGTCTGAAGTCTGTTGGGGAAGGTTCACTCCCTGATGGACGAAGACTTTAGGTTTATCTGTAAGCTCTTTAGTTAACGCCTGTTGGCTCTAGGTTATTTATTGTCAGATTTCATCAACTGGGTACATTGAAGATGTGCAGTGCTGTGCAGAAGTCAGAGACCACCCTTCAGTTATTTATTTAATTCATTAATTCATTCATCTTCTGAGCTCATCTGCTTATCTGGGTGTCGGAGTGGGCTGCTGGAGCCTATCCCAGTGCTCGTTGGGCGGAGGGCAGGAAGCACCCTGGACAGGCCAGCAGTTGGGCGGATGAAAGGATGTCAAAAGACCTAAAAGCTATGCAATTAACGAGACTCCGGAAACTGTGCAATACTGGGGAGACCACCAGAACGCCCACCATCAAGCTCCACTCCTTCAGATCCGAGAACATCCCCAGGTGTTTGTCCATCCTTCCACTGTGAGAGACACCTATGCGCTGTGGTCGGAAAGGAGGTGTAGCTGTTCACAAAGCTCCTCAGTCAGAAAAGGAGACACACACATCCAACAAAGACACTGCTGGTGTTCTCAGAACGATGGACTGACCACCCCAGAGTCCAGAACCTCAACACCACTGAATGTGTCTGGGTGTTTTGGCTGTTTTGACTGGAAACGAAATAAATGAGGGTCTCTGATTTTTGCACACTGCTAGGTTTCTCTAGGACTGCGTTCACATTACAAGGCTCGGTGCTCAGATCCAGTTCTCAGATCTGATCTCTCTAACATGGTGGTTCGCATTCTCTTCGACTCAGATCTGTCCTGATTTGACCCACATGCAGACATCCAAACCAGTAACATGAACATCACATGAAGATGAAGAACGTGTGTCCTGAACAACAAACTAACCAGCAGAACCGGTCAGGATAATCAGCTCTGGTCTGGTCATTACTGGAGCGGTATGGGTCAGTCCACTGTTACTGGCTCTAACTTCAGATTGGCTCATGCAGTGTGCCAAAAGCCCCACATGGAATCATGTGCCATACCCACCAATCAGATACGTATCTCATTTAGGACCACACGTATGAAAGATCAAATAATTTAAAGTCAGATAATTTTTTATGGTTTATTTGACCCATACAAAGTCATACCTGGTACAACTAGCAGTGAAAAGCTTGACAACTTCCCTCTCACATAAAGCTATAAGATAATATAAAGAATATTTAATCTACATCATCAACAGAACAGCTACACCCTTAAGGAGGTATGGAAGTGCAGGTGTGTTGGGAAGGAAGATAAAGGAGACCAGGATCAATAACTGATGATAAATTTAGACTGATATGATCAATATTTATTGAGCTACACATACAGAAGTCTGTCTCTCAGTATGGCGTCGGGCCGCCGTGTTCGCTAACCCAACACGCCAGACGTCTCGGTATGGAGCTGTAGAGGTTCCTAATGGAGTCCTGTGATAATCCATCCCATGCAGCTTGAACATCCTCACACAGTTCCTGCAGATGGTGCGGTAGGGGTGGAGGTGGAGGGACACCAGGTCTTCTGGACGTGTGACGACAAACCGTTCATCCTGGTGCTGACCACGGTGCCTCCACACACGGATTCGTTGGGCGTCTCCACCAAGACTAAAGCGGGACTCGTCACTGAAGATGACCCGCTGCCATTCTGAGTCACTCCATGACAGTCTGGTACGACACCACTGCAGTCTTTGGTGACGGTGACGTGGTGTTAAGGACAGTCGTGGTAACGGTCTGTGTGCATGTAGTCCTGCGTGGTGCAGCCGTCTGCCGATGGTGCTGCCCTAACAGGATGGCTCATGGAGGACACCACTGCTCGCTGGAGGTCTGTAATGGTGGTGTTGGGTCAGTCAGGTACAGAGATGAGACCCGTCCCTGCTTATGTCACATGTGGGGCTGAACGTGAAACTTGAATCATTGGCCAAATATACCCACCAGTTGATTCCGTCTGGGTGCAGCTATTTGGGCAGCTATTCCTTTGATGATGATGATGATGATGATGATGATGATGAGTGTATTTAAAATAAATTAAGAATGGAATATAAATTAATTCCATAAGGTTACCACACAGCCTTGAAAATCTGAATTAGTTCACTTAAGCCTGGTAATGTGAACACAGTCCTAATGACACGCTATTTATAATTATTATTATTGTATTAATATTAATGTATTTTATTGTATTTGTTGCCACTTGTAATGCTTTTGTTTCGTGGCCAAAGATCTGTTCTCGTGTATTCTCATGTAATAAAGCCCTGGCAGCTGCTTCCTCGTATCTCAGATATGTACATATGGAGTGTGAGGTGTACTGGATGGATGTTAGGCTACAGTGGTGCCTGTCTGCTGCGCTGCTAACTCACTCCCCCTACTGGTCAGCTGTGCTTTCAGTTCTTCCTTCTTCCTCCTGACCCTGTTGCCTTTCTCTCCTCTTGTATTTATTGCCTGCTCCTCTATGCCATGTGCAGAGGGGAAAATAAGCTTAATGGAATGTAATAAAAATAAAGTGTATTGGAAAAAAAACTCGTTTTGGTGAACATTGATATTTAATCATACACAAACACTGTACACATTACTACAGGTAAAGGTGCATCTCAATAGACAAACCATTATTTGTCTGATCAGAAGAATGTACATAGTTACACGGTGAGCATTCAGATCAATAGGAAATACTGGCGTTTTTGCATCATCACATTATGCATGAGCTGTATCCAAAAATATTACTATAATATAATATACTGGCCCTGGCCATGTCTCTCTACTGTATCTACAAAGCTTATAAATTACAGACACCAGGAAACACCACTACTAGATACCTAAAACTGTCGGTATACTTCCAGTCGAAGGTTTAGAGACGGCTCCTCATAGCAGGTTCTCCTTCTGTGTAACTTAAAGCTCTACTGTACAATAAAAGTGAAGACTTATATAAGCTATAAACTAGCCCTCATGGAATTATCCAGTCCACCTTAAAACCCTCTCATGGAATTATATAGTCCACCTTAAAACCCTCTCATGGAATTATCCAGTCCACCTTAAAACCCTCTCATGGAATTATATAGTCCACCTTAAAACCCTCTCGTGGAATTATATAGTCCACCTTAAAACCCTCTCGTGGAATTACCCAGTCCACCTTAAAACCCTCTCATGGAATTATATAGTCCACCTTAAAACCCTCTCATGGAATTATACAGTCCACCTTAAAACCCTCTTATCATGGAATTATACAGTCCACCTTAACCCCCCCTCCAGAGTGGAGCTGTACAGGAGGGTGGAGCAGCTTCCTTACCCTGCAGTGGAGCTGATAGAACAAGGTTTATTACTAAGCAGGTTTGGAGCGATTCTATTGGTCGGTCCATCATGAATATTCACTAACCTGAAAGGAGAGCTAGAGCTTTTACACTGTGCAGAAAAAGAGATCAAAGTTTTTACACCACTAAATATATATTAGAGGTGGAGATATGGAGGAGTACCATACTGTGTACATCAGGAGTAGATGTGGTGTAGGATCAGGATATGGACTGGTTCAGACTCTCAGCAGGTGGAGCTGTTCAGTGTACCACTGTAGAGTCTATAAGACCACCAGCTACACCCAGTTAGAGGGGGGGGTACCTAAACTTTTGACTGGTGGTGTATGTACTGTGTTCAGTTGATGCTTGTATAGATCACGTCACATAATTTCTCCCCATGTTATATTGAGAAACAGCGATACAGTGATGCCACACTTAAAGAGCGTTTGCGTAATTAAACGAGAGGGGTTTCACTGTGGTGGTGATGGTAACCAGACGTCTGATACGGTAATGCCTCTAAAAGCTCCATTGCAGAGAGCTGGAATGTTTATGAATACGATGCTGAGGCGTTGTTTTCACGTTTCACACCCAGTCGCTCTGAGTGACTGTTTACAAATCAGTGTCTGAGTGAAGCAATTAGAGTGTAACGTAACTGTAGTTCCTTTAAGGTGGTGGCAAACGAGCATGGCTGTACACTATATTGCATATAGTATTCACTCCCCCATCCACATCATTGAATTCAGGTGTTCCAGTCACTTCCATGTCCACAGGTGTATAAGCCGAGCACCTAGATGTGCAGACTGCTCCTACAGACGTTAGTGAGAGAATGGGTCGCTCTCAGGAGCTCAGTGAACTCCAGCGTGGTACCGTGATAGGATCCACCTGTGCTGCAAGTCCAGTGGTGAAATTCCCTCCTACTAAATATTCCACAGTCCACTGTCAGTGGGATTAGAACAGTGGGAGCGATTGGGAATGACAGCAGCTCAGACAGGAAGTGGTAGACCACGTACAATTTACATTTACATTTAAGGCATTTAGCAGACGCTCTTATCCACAAATGACAGAGCGGGGTCAGCAGATGCTAAGGGTCATAGGTCACAGACCTAACCTTGTGTCCTTCAGATCAGCTCAGGAACCGTGTGTAGAGATTCATGGAATGGGTTTCCATGGCGAGCAGCTACATCCCAGCCTCACATCACCAAGCGCAGTGCAGAGCGTGGAACGCAGTGGTGTAAAGCTCCGCCCCTGGACTCTAGAGCAGTGGAGGCGTGTTCTCTGGAGTGACCAATCACGCTTCTCCGTCTGGAAATCTGGTGGTTTGGCAGGAGAACGGTACCGGTCTGACTGCACTGTGCCGAGTATAAAGTTTGGTGGAGGGGGGATTATGGTGTGGGGGTGGTGTTCAGGAGTTAGGCTCCGCCCCTTAGTTCCAGTGAGAGGAACTCTTAATGCTTCAGCAGACCAAGAGACTCTGGACCATTCCATGCTCCCAACTTTGTGGGGACAGTTTGGGGACGGCCCCTTCCTGTTTGAACAACAACATCACCGCACACCAGTGCACAGAGCAAGCTCCATAAAGACATGGAGGAGCGAGTCTGGTGTGGAGGAACTGGACTGGCCTGCACAGAGTCCTGACCTCCACCCGATAGAACACCTTTGGGATGGATTAGAGCGGAGACTGAGAGCCAGGCCTTCTCGTCCAACATCAGTGTCTGACCTCACACATGTGCTTCTGGAAGACTGGTCAGGAATTCCCATAACCACCTTCCCAACCTTGTGGAGAGACTTCCCAGAGGAGCTGGAGCTGTTATAGCTGTAAAGGGAGGGCCAGTGGGTTAAGCATGGGATGTCCCTGAAGTTCATATGTGTGTGAGAGCAGGCGAGCGAATACATTAGGCAGTATAGTGTACATCCCTCGGGTCTCTACACTCTCAGACTGTAGAGCCGCTGAGCGTTCCACCCCCTCTCTCTGCTTGGTGTCTGTACAGGCGTGATCATTTTGTTGCTGTGAAATTTCTGAAAGCCCCTCAGGTCAGAGGAACCGCCTCTCACGGTTTGGTTGACTAAGCACAAACGGCTATAACCACATATATGATCCAGCCCACAAACACGAAGACGCCAAACATCAGACTGAACATGACCAGGAGACGGGCTTTCTGCGACGCCTTCTCGCCCTCACGGATGTCACCCCGGGCCAGAGCCGCACGAGTCTGCAACAACAGAGTCCGGAGGTGATGATGCTGGTAATGACACAGGGTGTGACAGTGACAGTGTAGACAACATGCTGGAGGACTTACCTCATACGAGTACATGAGAGCAACCAGGCCGCTCATTAAACAGCAGAAGATGGTTACTAGCAGAGACTCCACCAGGTAGTCTTTAGGTAACGGTGGCTGTTCCTCACCCAGTGGTGGACCATTCATGTACTGAAACACACGCACACACACACACACACTGAAGCTTTAGGCGGGGTAGGTCAGTGGACTTGAATAGCACTTCCTAGTGAGTCACAATAGAATAGTGTGTAGGTGTACCTAATAAACTGGCAGGCTATGATAACTGTGTCTACAGTGAGGTGACTGCTTTACATGTTTGGTGGGTCTTACTATAGCGTAGGGTGGGTAGGTGGAGGCTGGCAGGAAAGAAGGCTGGTAGAAAGCAGGCGGATTAGCTCCAGGCTGGCAGGCTATGACGGGCTGGTTGGGATAGTGGGGCAGTGGAGGGGGGTAGATCAGGTAGGCCAGTTTGGGATCCGGAGGGCTGTAGGGTGGAGGGTCCTCCGAGGGGTTTACTACGTTACTGCTGCCGGTAGCTTCTGCCCCGGCCGGCCCTGCTGCACCCTCTGTAGTCATCTGCTCCATGACGTAGGAGGGGTGCAGGGCCCGGGTGCTGTCCGTGTCGTAGGCTGGGTTCAGGGTCCGGTTGCTGTCTGTATCGTAAGTGAGGTGAGCCGTTTGCGCGCTGTCTGTGTCGTAGGCCGGGTGAGCGGTCTGAATGCTGTCGCCGTCGGTCGCCGGATGGCCAGTGTGAATGCTGTCTGAGTCATTTGCCGGCCCTACGGTCAGGATGCTGACCGAGTCGTACGCTGGCGGGGCAGAAGGAGGGGGTCTGTGTACAGGCAGCTGAGGGGGCTCCTGAAGTCTGGGGGCTCCAGCTGCACGCATTTCTGAATCATCAGCGATGTTCGGTGCACTGACTGGAGAAGGAAAGGAAGAGGGTAATGAGTGAGACCTGGAATTCCAGGAAACTCAGACTGGAATTTGAATACAGCTCCCACAGTTCCCACAGCTCCCACAGCTCCCACAGCTCCCACAGTTTTGCCCTGAATGGAGATGCTCACCAAGAGGCTTGCCTCTTCAGTTTTGCACTGACTCATAGAGAATAAAAATGTTCTGAGAAGAGATCTGTTAACTGGGCTTTAAGGATGAAAAGAGAGAGAGAGGAGCGAGTAGATGAAGGTAAGGAGTCCCAAAGTGTGGGGGCAGCATCACTAAATGACCTGGCTCCCATAGAGCAAAGCCTGAACCTAGGAGCAGCCAGAAGGCCTGAGTCTGGAGACCTTGGCCTGAGTGATGTAGAAGTGTAGACAGATAAGTGGGACCATAGAAGACCATGCAAGGCTTCAAAGCTCAGCCGCAGGACCGGGGGCCAGTGCAGCTGATGCAGGACGGGGGTCAGTAGTGGGAACTAGATGTGGGTTAGCATGATGCGAGCCTGAACCACACTCCAGTGTCTTCTTAGATCAGCATCTCTACATGTACAGCAGGTTCTCAGTGAGGAACCGAAGGTTGGGTTCTAGCTTTACTGGCAGATACAGTGAGCATCTGGTTCATAAGAACAAGGTCCAGCAGCAAACACACAGGACAACACAGCTACAGACTGGCAGAGGGCCAAACCCCCTCTCTACTGACCGTGATGAGCGCCACCTCATTCCAATGTCCCTTACCCACCGTAAGATGACCTCGAGTGACCTACAGAGAGACTGGCGAGCGGTGGCTGGGGTGAGACGCACAGCGAGCATGGTTCTAAAAACAGGCTTCTGGAGGTCATTAGTGATTTTCTAAATACACAGATCTAATACAATATCTGATCTGGAGTTTGGGAGACATGGTTCCAGTAGTGTAGAGAACCAAACAGAACCAACACAAACCCAGAACCTGAACACCTAGAGACACGGATCATTCTGAGGTGGTCTCTGAGGTGAGGTTTTCCGAGAGCTGTATATACATATATACACATATATACTGCAAACAGAGGTTATGAGCTTCTCCTCCATGTTTTTGTCATGTTTCTGGGTTTCCCAGCCGCCTCCAATCTCTCGGACTCCATCTCCCAGAGTCCTCTCCCTGATGACATCACAGCCACATGCCCTGAAACATCCATTCACACTCCTCCTCCTCGATCTAGGTCTTCCGAATTCTGATTGCCCACCTGAACGTCGTTTGGCCCTCACTGCTTAGACCGCACAGTCACACCTCCACCCAGTGAGGTATCGCCAAACCCCGTTTGTGTACTGAGCATCCTGAGCCCTCTCTCTCTCTCTCCCTCTCTCACACACTCTCTCTCTCCCTCCCTCTCTCTCTCACACACTCTCTCTCTCTCCCCCTCCCTCTCTCTCTCACACTCTCACTCTCTCTCTCTCTCTCACACTCTCTTACACTCTCTCTCTCCCTCTCTCACACACACTCTCTCTCTCTCTCTCTCTCACACTCTCACTCTCTCTCTCACACTCTCTCACACTCTCTCTCTCCCTCTCTCACACACTCTCTCTTTCTCTCTCTCTCTCACACTCTCTCTCCCTCCCTCTCTCACACACTCTCTCCCTCACACACTCTCTCCCTCCCTCTCTGTCTCTCTCTCGCTGAC
>JAMWET010003908.1:0-133150 GCA_024036415.1 Prochilodus magdalenae | reverse complement strand
AATGGGGTCAGGTGGAAGCGTGGTTTTGCTTTTTTGCATCCCTGAAAGTCTTTGTATTATCCTGGTATGTGCAACTTGCACTTTTCCCTGCCCTAATTCAGCTACGCCCAGGTCTCTCTGCGTTCCCTCTGGTAGGCTTTTCTACATATTTGTGAGGCAGTAAGCGATCTGAAACAATGTTGTTTTAAATTCCCAATGTGTGTAAGAAGCAGTCTTGGTTTTTATTATCTAGCCACCATGGTAAGTGATTGGAACACCTCATTTTAATTATTGGACTCGGGCGATATAAGTAGCAGTCTGATGCTAATGTAAGCTAAGTTGTAGGCCGTAATGCCTAGCTATGTCTTAACTTGTATGTAATCTGTGTGTGCACCAAAAGTTCAACAATGGTCCTGAGTTTGGTATACTCAGTCTCCTTCGATAGTATTGATATTATACTAGTACTAGTCTATATGCTAACCTGTACTCTCCCACACTCTTTGGTCGTAGACTCGGCAGGCCGTTGCATGGTCTTTTGTTTGGGTGAAGTGACTTTAAAAGAAGAGCTACATTAAAGGGCTAGTTTTTTGGATAAGAGTGGTCCTCATAAACTAGGTATCACACTTTGTGGTTTCAAACAAAGATCACCTTCCCCAGCTTTAGTATCTATTGTCTTTTACTAACATCATGCCTAGGTACGAGCCTTTGGGAGGCTTGAAATGCTAGTGGTGTGCATGTGTCTGTGTGCTGGAATCATCTAACCCCTGTGCTGGGTATGTCTAGAAGTAAAGCTAGTGTTGGGCCCCCCACACGACTGAGTGGACTGATTGAGTCAGCTACTATTGACAGCTACTATTTCACGATGACAGCACAGGGCGCCCCCCAATTTAGAAGCAATTGAGTCCAGAGCAACGGAGAGGAGAGATGTATTTCCGGATAAGTCAACTGTAACCAAGCCTGTTACATCAGACAGGCAAATCAAGAATCAGTTGGAAAAGCAAGAATAAAATTTTGTGAATACACTGAGCTTCCACCATGCTAGCTCATGCAAATCCTTCTCTTACATTGCCACATAGCACTCATCACCCACCCAGTCTGTGTTCATATTCTGCTTTTTCCATGCCCTGCCATCAGTAACTTTAACATTATCTCAGGTGGTTGCAATGGTCCCAAGAATGATTGGTGCAATGCTGATGGACCAACCCACAAACTGGCTGGTGCTGGCCTCTAGAAGATTGTTCCTGTTGTCTAGTTATTAGCTAGAGCTGCGCCAAAATTATGGGCATGTTGGGCATGTTGCAGTGTGGGTTAGAGTGTATCGGCAAGCAGCAGAGCAGTTCAAAACGTATGTACATGAAGGGCGACCATCGCCCCAGCCACAGTCAGTCACCAGCAGAACTTGCCAGCACTGACGGAGCATATGCTGGAACAGAAAGGGGAGAAAAGCGGGAGGAGGAGATGAGAAGAGAGGGAAGGGCAGCAACTGCTGCTGTGGTGATGACTGCCACACGAAGGAGGATCTGCAATGATGGCGAGGACATGGCCCTTGGTGAGGACTGGAGCGAGAAAGGCCCCCGCAGCGTGACGCCCAGGACTTGTGCTGGTAGTCTGTCGCACCTCGACCTTTAGAGGGGGTGTGCCTCCGAGAAAGGGACACTATGTATTTTTCGTGGCTGTGTACATGTTAACTGTGCATTACTGTGCCCTGATGTGGTTTATGTGTTCACTGTCAGTGAGCGATGGAGAGCTGTTGGGTACCTTACCCTCTGTTTTGCCCATTTGTCTTTTAGCTTTTTCTGCCATCTTGACCATCTCTGACATCTCAGCACAGTTTGTCACATCACTTTTACACAGATACGGCCCACTTGCTTCCCTGTAGGCGTCCTCTTACCACCATAATAACCAGGAAGAGCTGATATTACATCCAACAGCCTGTAGCAGTCACTCTGGAGATCTAGGGTCTGGTGACCTCCTTTAAATGTTTCTGCTGATTTCCACCAACTTGCAGCTATGCATCGGCTTCCTCAGGAGGCATGCATTCACACTGGCACAGGACAGCAGTCTGGTCTGTGTCAGTGGGCTATGTAACAGCGGTTATTCCAGTAACCCCACTCCCAGTTACCAGTATCTGTGGATTTTTAAAATTGTCCTCCAGGCTAGGAGAAATGAGGGATAAAAAAAGGGGAGCAACTGGCTTCAACCAATCACATCTGGAACATTTAAAGGTCACGCTTCCGATTCAGTTCATTTGCATACACCAGATAAAGCTGCATTTTTGCTGATTGCAGCTGGAAAGCGCTGACTCAGCTCCTTGTGTCCACGAGAAGAGAAGAGAAGAGAAGAGAAGAGAAGAGAAGAGAAGAGAAGAGAAGAGAAGAGAAGAGAAGAGAAAACAACAACTGACAAGTCACGACAAAGAGAGGAGAGGAGAGGAGAGGAGAGGAGAGGAGAGGAGAGGAGAGGAGAGGAGAGAAGAATGAGAAAGAAATGAGAAGAAGCAGGAAAGAAGGAAGACCAAGTGAGAGAGAAAGAAAGAGGCTAAGAGAGGTAAGTAGAGGTAATGTAGAGAGGTAAGTATAGAGAAAAAGAGAGATGTAGAAAATGAAGTAGATCGTAAGAGTGAGGGATAGAGAAAGAAAGAGAGATGGAGAAAGACTGAGGAAAGGAGGAGAGGGATACAGAAAGAAAAGCAGAAGTAGAAAATGGGATGGAGAAAATTGAGCATGAGAAAGGAAGAGAGAGAGAGACTGGGGGTGGGGGGGCATACTGAATGGCATAATTCATATGTAACTCAGTACAGGATTATGATGTGTAATATCTAATACACACTCAGCGCTTCACCTCCTGAGATCATCACACTCCCTCAGTACCAGCCCACAGAACGTCATTACAGCACACTGAAAGCACCTCATCGCCAACTTTAGATACTCCCAGACTGGGAGACTGTAGATAAAGCATCAACAGCTTTACGCAGGAGCAGGATCAGGAGGAGGAGGAGCTGGGAATCAGCGGAGGAGAGGAAACTGAGTTCATCTGACTGTAATAAACGTATTTATAAGAGTTATCATACATGCTGAATCAGTCTTTCTGCTGTGAGATGTGAGGAGGTGTGAGACAGTCTCTCTCTCTCTCTCTCTTTCTGGCTTTCTTTTTCTTCTGTTTTCTTACCCTTTTTCTTGTCTCTGTATTCCTCTCTCCATCTTTCTTCCTCCCTGTTTCTGTACCTCTCCTTTCCTAGCCTGTCTTTTCTTTCTAATTTCTCTCATTTTCCATACTGCTTTCTTTTCCACCTGTCTCTTTCTCTATATAACTCACCTCTCACTCTTTCCTTCTCTCTCTCTCTCTCTCTCTCTCTCTTTCTCTCTCTCTCTCTCTCTCTCTCTCTCTCTCTCTCTCTCTCTCTCTCTCTCTCTCTCTGCTGAGACATCAAAACAGCTGAAATCTAAATGGCACAGAATGCACCCTCTCGAGTCGTGACGCACCCTGCCTGGTATTTATAACACTGGTCATCCATTTTGTTGCCAGTGACGAAGGTGTTGCGGTCATTCTCCAGGGTTAAAGAGCCATCCTGTGGTCAGAAAAGGTATTACAGCCACATTCAGTCTACAGCTCTAGAAAATTTTAAGAGACCACCTCAGAATTATCAGTTTCTCTAGTTGTACAGTTTCTGGGTTTGTGTTTGACCAGAAAGAGCAGTTCTGTTGTATTCTGTACACTACTGGAAACATGTCTCCCAAATTCCGGATCAGATATTGTATTAGATCTGTTTATTTGGAAAAACACTAGCAGAAGCCTGTTTTTAAAACCATGCTCTCTGTGCATTTCACCCCAGCCCCCGCTCACCAGTCTTTCTGTAGGTCACTTGAGGTCATCTTACAATGGTTAAGTGAGATTTGAATGAGGTGGCGCTCATGACGGTCAGAAGAGAGTGGGTTTGGCCCTCTGCCAGCCTGTAGCTGTGTTGTCCTGTGTGTTGGCTGTTTAACCTTCTTATGAACCAGACACTCACTGTATCTTTCAGTGAAGCTAGAACCCAAACTTCTGTTCCTCACTTAGAACCTGCTGTACCTGTGAAGATGCTGATTTAAGAAGAAGCTGGAGTGCTCTCTTATTTATTTCCAGAGCTGTAGTTCATCAGTTCATTCAAAGACGCTGCTGACAAATTAAGTATTGCTGAAGGTGAATATACCAAATAAGCCATTCTTTTTAATGACTGCTAACCTCCATTCTTTGTTAACCACATTAATTACTATCACTGGCAGGTTAATCTGACTTTATCTCAGCCATAGAGTAAACCCACATGCATTTACATATAAGATGAGCTGTAGTTACATTTCCTTACTTAGCAGAAGCTCTTACCATGCATAGTGCGCACTGGTTTATTCCCATTCATACACTCAGCATACCAGCGTCATATGTTTTTGCTGGTGATCCAGTATATTAACTGCTGCTGATGACCATCACACCATCATCCAAAACAACTTGCAGGTCAGCTAAAAGTCATCTAATCTTTAACAGTCAGCCAGCCATTTGCTTCCAGGGGCGTAACCAGGGGTGCCATCCTACGTATATAAGCAAAGCACAATGATATGAGTTATTAACAATAAACATTTTACCAATCTGATGGTGCTATCAGTTATTAGCGTACCTCACAAGCAAGCCAGCACTGCTCAAAACGTTGATGTTGGCTTAAGTTAATTTGGTTAACACAGACCTTCTATATCAGGGCAACATTTAAAAGCATCTAAATAAACCTAGAAGGAACTAAATAGCAAGAGGACCACTGTTATCCCACCAACAGCAAAGCTGGCAGTCCGCAGATGTTTTGCTTAGCTGATGTTTTTTTTTTTTACTAACATCATTTTTATTACTTTTTGTTATATAATTTCTGCACTGGATATATATCCGCACTATATCTGGGATTGTGCTACATGTTTACGAGGTTAGCTCAGAAGCTAATATACAATTGTTTTTAACAATCAAGTTTTTTTCATCTTATCCTAAGATGTAGAGGTTTTAATCCTACAGTTAGCCAAGCTAAGATCTGACAATACCCTTTATAGCCAATATTTCACATCTGACCTATATATAATTATATATATATATATAATATTTCTACTGTTAGAAAAAACGGACAACTGTTAGCTGACATTTTACCTTTGCTCAGAGATGTTTTTTACAGTTAGCCAAGCTAAGAGCTAACAACAACCTTGTTAGCTGATATTTCACCTCACCTTAAAGATGTAGCTACTGTTAGCCATTTTGTTACTACAGTTAGCTAGTCATTTTTCACTGAGCTTGTTAGCGTACCTTAGAGATATATTGCTGTTAGTAAGAAAAATGTTTTATTGCTCCACGTTTTGCTGACTTGCTAATGATCTTTTGTGTGACGCAATAAGCAAAATGGCTGTCATGTGAATGAAGGTAATGAATATATATATATAAATGTAAATTATGAGCACAAACGAGTGCAGCTTGTTTTTTTAATTACTGAGCGAAGAACAGAAGCTTTAGCTTTATCCTGTAATCTATAATCTGTGGTGAACAACTGCGGCTTCATCACTGACCTGATGGTAACGGAGAGGATTTAATCCGAAGTGAACCTTACAGTCTAGGACAGCTAAGAGAGAGTGTATGAGGTGATGTGTACTGCGGCAAAACACTAAACACACACTGTTTTCTTGCGTTGCATAAGCTGCAGTACGTGACACACTAGAAGCTAAATATAAAACAAATCTTGCCCAGGTCTCAGAATGTGATAGCACTGCTGTAATCAATCCAACAGCCTCTGCTTTATATCACTCTTGGGTTTTCATCAGCATCTGCTGACCACTGTCACTAACTGCAGCATTTTGAATGTTGTTCTGTGGCTTTCTTTGTGTTGGACAAATTTTGGAAAATCGGGCCTCGAGCAGTAAACTCCATTAGTGTGGAGAGAGAGCGATGCCTCAAAGGTCACTTAGAGGTCAACGAGACCAAGTCAGTTGTTTCAGTAGTGCTGTACTGGCAAGTTACACTACTTCCAATTATAAAAGTATATAGAGATGACAGAAACGTGGACATGTAAAAAGACCAGCGGAAAATAAGTCATTTAAAATCTGCAACAATGAAAGATGACATGAACGGTGGTTTGTTTCATCTTCCTCTTGTCAGGTGTTGTGGTACACCCAGAACCACAAAGTGGAGATTTGCCCCCTCAGATGTATTTTGCCCCCCAGGTTGAGGTTTAGGGACCCCTTCTTTTCCCCACAAAAGAAGGGGTCTGTTATTGCTGTTATTTTAGAACCATAGTTTATTGTGGGAGTCAGGATATTTATATATTAGAGCTGAACCACAAAGTGACTGAAAAGGTTAAAGCCATTAACACACAACACTAAAATTGAACATCTCAGACATAGAAAATGGTTTTATTCTACATTCAGACTAGTACGCTAGCAGTTGCTTGCGTCACCCCAGTGTTGTGGGTGTGTTTGAGGCCGCTAGTATTGTGACGTGTGACCATGTACAAGGTCCAGAAAAGCTAGCTAGTTTTCAAAGCATCTATTACTATTGACATACAAATTACTATGAACAGTTTACTGCTTGCTGGCTGACCTAGCTAACTATCGAGTGACTTAACGCTCCAGGTAATATCCACTACTTTTTTCAAATGTTCACGTAGAAAGACGCATCATATAAACCGGTAAAAAGAAGAGACAGCGGTTCTGAGCCTCCTCCATGTTTACCACCACACTGCTGAGAACTGGAACCAAATTTTGGTGGGAACAAAGAGTTCAGAAAGCAGAAGCAGGGGCCCTCAGACCCCCTGTGTCTATGATTGGTCCGAAGAATTTGTTATAGCCAGTCATTTATAATGCTGCTTGACTGCATCACATGTCATTTGCAGAAAAATGAGAAAATTTCGATTTGTCGCTTGTCGCTCTGTCGCCGTGTTGCTTACCACTTGTCGCTAAATCGCTAAACTGCAGCTACAAATCACGTACTCCCTTGGAAAATTACTGGCCACTTGTCACTTTGTTGCCTGCTATGGGCTTAGACTGACTGCACTTTGGAGGTTTTATCGAAAAACTGAAAGCAAGTCTGCTGAACAGAACAGAATACTGAAAACACTGAGGTGAGTGCATTTCCATGTACTTATATCAAACAATAGGCTGATAACTGAAGAACATCAGATTTCGTCAGTAATCGATTTCCCTATTTCTTTACATGTACTTGGGCCATTGTATTACAGGAACACTCTCAGTCTAGCAGAAGATGCGTGGTTGGTGTAGCTCAGCGGATAACACCACTATCCACCAGGGAACCACCACCACATGTGGGAGATTGGGGTTCGAATCCTGGTTTGGGTGACTATGCTGTGCTACACCAATAAGAGTCCTTGGGCAAGACTCCTACCACTACATTGGCCTCCCTGTAATATGGTTACCCTTGTAAGTCACTCTGGATAAGAGCTAAATGCTGTAAATGTGAAAGGTGCGATGTAAATACAACAGAAACTTAAACATTTTAAGCTATTTTAGCTGAAAACCAGCTCACTATACAAAAAATGAAAACTAATAACATGTGACACAAGTGCCAGTAACAGTCTTTGGCACACCCAAATGCAGTCACTCCTTTTAGCCAATTATTAACATCTGCTTTGGAGCCATTTTCATACATGGAACGAGATATTCACTGCACTGTAGCACCTCTTCTCAGTCTATGGATCCCGTCACTCACACCCCGCAGGTGTTTATAGCCTTATCATCCTCGTGCAGCGCCACCTGCAGGAGGCTGAAGTTGCTACCACCTTAAACACCCAAGTTGATTAAAAAGTATTTTAATCCCTTATTTAATTAAACATGTAGTATATTGTTTACATGACCACTTAAATAATCAAATAACACCAAATTATTAACATCAAAAATGAGGTGGCTGGTGGGTGTATATATCATATACAGTGTGTATATATTTATCCCCTCCATTCTCTGATAGCACAGTAAGAAAAACCAGTCAGATGTGTCTTCATGAATATAAACATTAGCTCTAAGTAAAAGTCAGCAGGCTTAATGGTGGATGAGCTTTTAGGCATTGAGTAACGGTCCAGGCTGGATCGTTTCCCCTCCAGGCTGAAAATGTCTAACATATTTTGTTCTACAATAAGCAGCCAGTTTGGATTTTCACTGCCAAGTCAACAGAACAGTTTATGTTCAGACACAGAAGGATTTATCTGGAGCAAATTAATCATGCTCTCTCTCTCTCTCTCTCTCTCTCTCTCTCTCTCTCTCTCTCTGTCCCTCTTTGTCCCTGTGCCTCTGTCTCTTGCTCTGTTAAAAATATGCTTCTATCTTCATGGAAATAGTTCATAGTTAATATTCTGCTTTCTCTGCTGGCTGTTTGTACTGAATTGCAAATATTTGTAAATGCCATATAAAATAAAATGAATGTGCCAGAGGGGATGGTGGGGGATGTGCGGGTGGGGTTGGGGGTTTATTGCTCCGCTTTAGCATAACTGCATCTTCATTATAAAAACACCAGCAGTCAAATTAGAATAACAATAAAAAATCACACCCATATGACATATTTCATTTACGCTGTAGCTAATGTAGTTTTCCTTTTTATTACACAGTTGAGTCACATTATTATGAGCTAATGATGCTCAATTGGCTTCGAGTCTGGGGAATTACGGGACCATGGTAGTATTTTTAAGTCTTGGTAATGCTCTTCCAACCAATGTCGGACATTTCTAGCCCTGTGAAAAGATCCTTTCCACCCCAGGGAAGACAATCAGCTTATATGGATGTAGGTGATGTGAAAGAATGGATTCATACCCAGATAATTTGAGAGTGCCCTCCTTATGAATGAGTGGACCCAGAGAATGTCACGAAAATGTAACTTTCTTCATGAGCTACTTGCTGCTGCTGTGTAAAGTAGGAGGTGGTCATAATAATGTGACTCGATGTACTTTAACATTGATCATTTTTTCTTTTATCGTATTTCGATCACATGCTGCCATCGTCCCTGTCCAAGGAAAAGCATGTTTCTCCATTTTTGTCCCTTTTAATTTTTATGCATCATATAAAAACGGCAGCTGTCGTTTACACTGTGTTAAAATTCAACATGAATGAACAGAAACAGCAATGTCCCAAAGCTGCTTGGAAAAAAGTCTGGTTCCATTGACTTACATTATAATTAAATTAGGTTTTGGCCTCTCCTGTAAAGCTGCCATTTTGGAGATAGCTGTTTGTCTTGGTATATGAAATGTAATTGAGTTGAATCAATTTCAGAGTCAATTTATTTTACAGTACAAATATACAGGTTTTTTTTACGGCTCACGGTTCAGTGGTTATTAATATATTCCAGTTCTTTGCCAGGACATCTGGGTAACAATCTAATAATAAAAAGCAACAGTGAGGCATAAAAAAATGACGAATATGGCAAAATCTGTCTCTAATAGTAAGTCTCCATTGTGCAGTGTGATGTCATATGGATGTGCTGGACTGGGGCTGGAAAAAATAGCTGTTCTCTTGAGTAATGTCGCATTCTAGCTAAAGCTGGAAACTCTGAATGACATGTTTGTCATTTTTCCCACTGTTCCTTACTTAGTGGACAAGAGAGAAAGTAGCCAGTTGGTACCACAACAAAACACGCAACATGCTAGTAATACGATTTTAATAATAAATGAAATATTTTGCTTGGTTTATGAAACATTTCAATTATGTCACTCAATTCAGTTATTTCAGTCTTAAATCATTTGGCCTAAATGTGGTTTAAACAGTATAAAAGTGCTGATGAGTTTGGACATCACAGTAAGGGGTTACAATGGTGGGCTTTTCCCTCATTTTAAAGGACTTTTATAAATTTATAGATATAGTTATAGTATAGATATAGTTTTTTCTGACTTTACTAAGTAAAACTAGTAACATGTCAGCAAATGTATTTTGTTCAGCTAAACTAAAATTACTTTTAAGAGCACATTAAGAAGCTATGATATAACACGTCCCCAAACATTTGTCACAGTCTGAATCAGCTTTAGCCATAAACTGTGCAGTAAGTATGCAGGTTGTGTTCAGTTGATATTAGTTTCCCTCGGTCGTCCTGAGCAGAGTCAGACGCTCAAGTCAAGAGGGTCACACATCAGTCACATAAGGAAAAGACAAGGACGATGAATAAGTTAAAAGCCAGAGAAGGAGTCCAGGCATCTGGCAAATTTAAACTAAAGCCAATTGCCTGGCTGATACACTTCATTGGACTCTCGCCTCATTCACCTCAAGGTCCAGCAAAGAGCATTCCTCTAAGGTTAACTCCAGGTCAGCTCAATGGCTGCACATAAGCTGAACGCATTAGGCAAAAAACAAATGGCTGTTTTCCACCATTAAAGGATTAGTTTGGGAAAGATCAAATCTAAAAGGATAACATTTTACAAGAGAAGGAAAAAACATACTTTACTATTAATGTAAGTCGATGAAACTAGACTAGACTCCAAGTCTTTTTTGAGTTTGAGTTGCGAGTCAGTTAAAACTGATGTCAAGTCCAGTCAAATGTATTTATATATCGCCTTTTACAACAGACACAAAGCAACTTTACAGAGAAGCCCAATAAGCAAGCCAGTGGTAACAGTGGCAAGGAAAAACTCCCTCAAAGCTAGAAGAAGAGAGAAACTGAGACTCGAAAGTGGAACCCATTATCCTTTGGATTGACACCGGATAGCAAGACAAGCACAAAACAGATATGGTTAAAAAAAAAAAACAATTAGAATTACACGCAGTCCTGAAAAAAATAACAAGCGTACAAGTCAAAAGTCAGTATAAACCAGTGTCCCTGTCAAGTTGCAAATCAGTTCCCTATAGTCCTTATAGAATTACAGGTCAGATAAAGCTGATGTCCCTATTAAATTACAGGTCAGTTCAAATAAATGTCCCTATTGAGTTACAGGTCAGTTAAAATCGACACCCTATCAAGTTACAGGTCAGTTAAACTCCCTATTGAATTACAGGTGTCCCCATCAAGTTACAAGTCTGTTAAAACTGATGTAGCCCATCATGTTGTAAGTCAGTTTAAACCAGTGTCCCCATCAAGTTGCAAGTTAAAACTGATGACCCTATCGAGTTATAAGTCTGTTGAAACTGATGTAGGCCGTCGAGTCGCAGTTCAGTTTAAATCGATGTCCGTCTCGAGTTGCAAGTCAAATACAATGTCCCTGTTGTGATGTGAGTCAAAAAAACTATATCCTTGTCAAGTCGTAAGTCAGCTTTAATTGATGTCCCTACCAAGTTGCAAGTCACTTAAAACCGTTGTCTCTATGGAGTTGCAAGTCAGTTAAAAACAATCTCCCCAGACAGTTAAAACCATGTCCATATCGAATCACAAATCAAATTTTAAGTCACGAGTCAGTTAAACATGTTGTAAGCACAGTTTAGTGTGCAGGTCATTTAAGCATGATTCAGTTAAGCCTGTGTCTGAGTCGAGTCGCTAGTCAATTAAACACAAGCCGAAGTTGAATCATGAGTCAAATAAACTCATGTCCAAGTTGAGTCATGAGTCATAAGACAGACAATCCAGAGAAACAAAAACAGATGCTTTGCATAGTTTCTTTTTTCCTCTCCTCCATGTGGTCTAAACTTTTTTAGCACAAACTCTTGTTTGACAACAAACACAACGAGAGCCTGACATTTTAAATCAGATCACCAGCGAGGGCTGATTACCAAGTGAAAACAGGTGTAAACCTGTACATGTCTTACTATCTGTCCACTTATGATTAGCACACCAGATATGAGCAATCAGATTACTTAAACATATCACTAAGGATCCTGTTTATTTAACATTTGAGCTTGTTTTCTGATGTTCTACACAGGGGGTACGTTGGTCCAGGGGGGTTTTAAACACACATTTACACCCTATGAGTTGTTCCTAGGATGAAGCTAACTGTTTTCTTTTTTTCTATTTTGGTGAGCTAATGAATAATTAGATGAGTTCTGCTCTGATTGGCTGGTTCACAGGGGGACCCCACTTTGATCACGCCAAAGCCTCTAAGTAAATAAGCTCCCCTCAATTCCAAATATTTAGCTATGCTAGTTAGCTTGGAGCTTGCTAGTACTTAATGTTGCCTATACTGGCCACTCGCTCTCCATCTGGCCATCAACACAGAGTAGATTAAAGTTGATCCTCATTATGAAAATCTTAGTTTAAGATGATCTGCTTCAACCAGCAAACACTGATACAATCACACAGCATGGCTGCTACTTACAGGCTGCTGTCGGGGTTATGATGCTAGTAAAGATGGAGCTGGTGCTCTCTTCAGTCTCTGAGCAAAACTGCTCCATAGTCTCCCAGGTTTTAGAAACTGTCTGGAGTTAAACATGCAGAACAAACTAACTACTCTAAATTATAGTTGTCCAGGATCCTGCTAGAGATGTAAGTGCTTCCTTACCACTAGGTTATTTAGCAAGTATTCCATTCTACTTTAAATTGTCCCGCAGTGATATTCCCACACTATTCAAGGTGTAACATTTAACGTGGAATGGAACTTAGCCTAAAAGGCTGGTGAATAGGAAGCTACATTAGCCTCAATGAAAGATGAACATCAGAAAAGATTCATATATGAAAAGCACTGACATCGCCTTTACAGCCTGGAAAGACTGGATTTCTCCACATAATCCGAGTCTAGGATTTTGGAATGGTCCCATTTGTAAATGTGGGATTTGGATTTGAAGAAGGAACAGCAGTGTTTGAAGTTCACAGATGTTCAGGTCTATGTACTGAACTCTACTTATTCAACTACGCCAATGTAAACACAGTTTTCCATTCTATGGCACCTTTGACCACAACATGGTTTGAGGTGAGTGTGTGATGCCTTAGGCACGCACTTTGCGCTGTGCTACCGGGTGTACATAGCTACAGTAACTTTGTAGCTTCAGTACAGAGCTGAAAAAGCCAAACATGCCTTGACCTTTTCTCACGAAGAAGAACAAGACATAAGGAAATCGTTTTTTTCATGAATTTCAATGTGGTTGCTCAGTGCTTCGCGTCATTCCTCGAAGGTACTGCTCAAAGTGAGAAGGCCTCGAATGGAGGAAGAAACATTCTTCAAACTCTCTAAACCGCCTGAAGTTTCGAGCCAAATGATGAAGTCTGAGGAAAGAGACCCATCCGTAACTCATCTACACCTACTGTCTAACATAAACAGGCCTCTGGTGACTCATTTGTTGGCGAGGACAGTGCTGGCTGTGCTTCCAAACAACCTTCTCAGAAATGCTGGGGAACTTTTGCACAACCAGAAAAGGAGGATTATGCTTGTGAGTGTTCATTGGCTGAAAGGTTTTATTTATTTGCCTGAGGGCAGAGGGAAGTGATAGGCGTGAGATCGAGAGGAATGTTAATTTGTAAGAGATATTGTTTTTCTTTTAAGGGGTCTGATAAAAAGCATTTATGAAAACAATAAAATATACTTTAATTATTAATGATAACATTTTCAAAACCCCTATTTTTATATTGTATTATTATTGTTATTTTTATGTCCCAGAGATTTAGGCAAAGTGGGTGTCATTCTGTTTCTACCCACCGGATGGCACTAAAGCAGAGTTGATGAACCTGTTTAGGGCCTCCTGAGGTCCTCCTGAGCTCTTTGAAGTCTTTGTATTCCACTCTGTGCTATTTACCCAGGACTCAAAACCTGTGTAAATAAAACAAATCAGAAATAATTATGTTAGGAACATATTAAACCTGTTACGACTATCGTGCCCTTGCCCTGTGGGGTGATAGGTCACCTGGACACCCTTAACAACTTAAATGACCGGCAGAGGTCAAGGTATAGGGCCCAGTGATGGGGATATTTGACCCTGGTGGTCTGCAGTGTGTGTAGAAGCAGTGTAGTGAAACCAAGCGAAGCCAAGCCAGCACACCATCCAATATGACCCCAGTTAACAAAAGACTACATTTCATTCTTTCTAAAGCATTGCTTTCTAAGACTGTTGCCTAAAATGTTGCTCATTTTACACAGAACTGCATTTGATATTGATTTAAGGCCTGCTGTTCTTTACGCTGTGTAGAAATTACATAATAGATGGACCAAAAGAAATGGTCTGAAATTACTTGGAGGTGAAGCGGGGAGTCTGGTTCCATTGGCTTATATTAGTAGGAAAATTATCACTTTGGAGAAATGAGGCTTTGTTGCAACAGCAGCAATATCAGTGAGCAGCCAGTTTGCATTTTCAGTGTCAAGTCAATGGTTGGTCGATTATCCTGGTGGTGGTGGTGTTAGTGTGTGTTGTGCTGGTGTAAGTGGATCAGACACAGCAGTGCCACTCTATTAGACACTCCTACCTTGCTGGTTCACTTTGTAGATATATAATCAGAGATGATAGCTCATCTGCTGCTGCACAGTGCAGTGTCGGTCATCCTTTAGTCCTTCATCAGTGGTCACAGGACGCTGCCCAAAGACACTGTTGGCTATATAGGTATGGTGGTTGACAATTCTCAGTCCAGCAATGAAACTGAGGTGTCCAGCAGCACTGCTGTGTCTGATCCACTCATACCAGCACAACACCACCACGATCAGTGTCAATGAAGTGCTAAGAATGGAATGATCCACCATCCACAAAATACCTGCTCTGTGGTGGTCCTGTGGGGGTCCTGACCATTCAGGAACAGGGTAATAAAGTATAGAGAAACAGATGGACTACAGACTGTAACTGTAGAACTACAGAGTGTCCTATATGGTCAGTGTAGATACACTAAGGTGGTTTTAATGTTATGGCTTTTTGGTGTATGTGTAAGCTCAGGAGAAAAATGAGTCCCCTTGCATGTTTAAGGTGGTAGTAACTTCAGGCTCATGCTAATGGCATCCATAGATTGAGAAGCAGTGATACAGTGCAGTGAGTGTCTCGTTCCATGTGTGGAAAATGGCTCCAAAGCAGATGTTAATGATTGGTTAAAACGAGTGACTGCATTTGGGCGTGCCAAAGACCATAGTGTTAAGGACGTAGCTGAATCAGCAGGGGTATGGAAGCGTGCAGTCATACCCGCAGTGGATGGATGGATGGATGGATGGATACATCTTCTTCCAGTCCCACTGAGAAGAGTTGAAGAGTCTGATGGCTCCCAAAGGATCTCCTGAGTCTGTCTGTAGAGCAGCTCTGTGACAGCAGCCCTCCACAGAACTTCCTCCTTTTATCCATGATGATGGTGTGCAGTGGGTCCCTTCATCATCCATAATGGACAGCAGGCTGTGCAGTGTCCTGGGGCTAAAACCCCAGTCTACAGGAAACTCTCCTCAGAACTGTGCCAGGGTGGGCATACACCAAATCTGGCCCAACTGTGCAATTCTTTGATGCAAGAGGGTCTGAACATCGATGTGGCCTACATCCAGAAACTTGTTCGGTTCATGCCAAATCCAATCACAGCTGATATTGGTGCTCGTGGAGGCATTAGCATGGTATTAGGTATGTTTCAGTCACAGGGGACTTTGTCCAGTGGGGTTATTATATAATATACTTTAATGTAGAACAGCCCTTTTAGCTAAGAGTGCCTGGAATCTCTCTCTCTCTCTCTCTCTCTCTCTCTCTCTCCCTCTCTTCCTCGTGTTTAAAAATATGCTCCTGTCTTTATGGAAATACTTCATGCTCTGCCATCTCCTCTCTCTGTTCTGGCTGCTTGCACTGAGTTACAAACATTTGTAAGGGCTATTGACATGAAATTAAAATGCGGTTAAGAGTTTTTTGAGCCTGAACATTTTTGAAACTGTTATGATTAAAAAAGACAAGCAGTCTAATTAGAATGACCAGAGCCGTTGTGTCTGATTTCCATCATAGCTAATATGACAGGGGCACTCAGCCCTGATCCTGGAGAACCGGTGTCTAGCAGTTGATTTGTTGTTGTTTGTTGATCTCTGCTAGATGTATTAATTGCCAGGTTTAGTATGTGTTTGTTTGAGTAGGAGAACAAACAGAGAGGCCTGTGGACACAGGGCCTCCAGGACTGTTTGAATACTGTATATTATATAGTATGTGTTATATGTTACTACTCATCTCCACTGTCATTGTGGAGCTTATATGGGCAGAGAGAGATTATAAACATCAGTGTGGTTGCATTTATTATCATCTGTAAAGAATGTGAGCTGCTTAGTTACTTACTCACTCACTCATCATCTCAGAAGAGGCAGGAACCACCCTGGACAGGCCACCAGTCAATCACAGGGCTATGCAAACACACACATTCACACACACACACACACACACACACATGCACGCACGCACACACACATGCACGCACGCGCACACACACACACCCACCCACGCACGCACACACAGGGGCAATTAGTATCTCCAATTCACTTGTTTACATGTCTATCTTCTCCCTCACAGCTATCTATCTATCTATCTATCTATCTATCTATCTATCTATCTATCTACCTACCTATCTATCTATCTATCTATCTATCTATCTATCTATCTACCTACCTATCTATCTATCTATCTATCTATCTATCTATCTATCGCTTCTGTACCTGTACAACTGTACACTAAGCACTGAATTTTGGGAAGTACATGGACAGACATATAAAGGTGTTTTGATGTACTAGCTGTTATTAAATATGGAGAATGTAGAGATTAAATCCAGTAGGTTCAGTGCACTTCAATTGCTGGATATACACACTCGTGGCCATTCGGTCCTCACAAATACCTCAGTACTCACACTCATTCACTCACGCGCACGCACCCACACACACACACACACACACACACACCAGCAGGACTTTGCAGGAGGTCCTAACCAATCAGCTGGCCCCAGATTCCTTAGCCACAGCTGCGCCACGCGCGCGCAACCTCTCCTCTCGAGCGCGCGGGAGGCGAACGCTGCAGCAGCCTTGAGGAGAAGACAGAAGAAAAGTGGAAACTCAAGGGAAAGGAAAGAAAGAGAGAGAGAGCGAGAGAGAGAGAGAGCGAGGGAGATGCTCCCCCAGGGCATGCGCAGCCCCCTCGGCCTGCTGGTCGCGTGTACTCTTCTGTCCCACTCAGCGCCGTGGAGTTTCCGTGAGGAGGGAGAAGACGAAGGCAGGTAATGTCCGCGCGCTCTCAGTGCGCTCTGAGCGCGCTCCCGCGTGGCCAGAGAGCCTCGCTGGGGGGCAAAATCTGCCCTTTATCTGGACTGCGCCATCGAAACACACTCACGCGCGCGCCTGCGTTGTTTTCTTGCAGAGAAGTGTGCTCAGAAAACCACATCGCCACCACCAAGTATCCGTGCGTAAAGGCCACCGGGGAGGTGACCACGTGCTACAGGTAAGAGAGATTTGCACGTGATAGTGATTTAGAAGTGCGATGACGGCGGTTTAAATGTGGGAGCAGGCGTGATTAGCTATGTTGGAATGACTGAAGAGGTCTTTCTGATTAATGAATTCAGTCTGGATCCGGGGTTTTCATCTTTCTTACTCTGTATGTTCAGTTGTGTGAACTGGGGATGCATCCAGTGTGATGTATATAGTCTTGTGCATGGCCAGAAGTGATGGAAATGAAATGACCAGTAGTTCATCACTGAACTGAAAACTGGATTTGGTCATAGCCTATAAATATCCTGGGACATCAGTTTGATTACTCTTCTGAAGTATGTCTGGAACCTGAAACCTACAGTTATCACTCTAATGACTTATTAATGTTAAATTAAATATGATTTATTCAGTAAATACTATGAATTATTAATAGGTGGTTATTATGAATTACACAGTCAATTTTATGCATATATATTCTAAATTATTCAGTAATTGTTATGCATTATTAATGAACTACTGTATTATAGAATGTTGCATAACTAGTGTGAAGTGCTTACTAACAGCTATGGATTGAGTCAGCAATAGCCATCAGTTTTGAAATAGTTGTAAAGTTACTACTAGTGTTAGTATTTACTAATTTCTATGATTATGAAGTAATGTTTTGAATTACACAGTAACTCCTGTGAATTATTAAGTCACTACTGACAGACACTATGAAGGACCCAGTAACCACTATGAAATAAATCAGTAAGTGCTATGAGTTATTAAGTAGTTGTCAATGCATTATTGCCCTATTGGATGTTATTACATAACTGATTACATAAATGATTTGGTAACTAAATAAATTATAATAGTAACTGGGTTATTTAGTTATTGTTTTGCAGTATTAAGGAAACTCCTTAATTTTTGGTGTGAATGATTAGGTAGCTGTTATGCATTATTCAGCACTAGCTATTAATTGCTGAGTAAACGCTGTGTATTATTAAGTAACTATTATGAATTATACAGTAACTGCTATTAATTATTATTCAGTTACTACCGTAAGTTAATCATGGACTATAATGAATGATCTAGTAACTACTATGAAATATTTAGCCACAGCTACAAATTATACAGTAGCTCTTATGATTTGGACAGAAGCTGTAAGTATTATTCAAATCATTATTTCTCATCCTGTGCTAGTGGTTTATGTCAGGGTAAGACCATAGGACATACTCAGTAACAACAACAACAACACACTGCATGGCCACGTCCAGGAAGTTGTGATACATTCATACATGTGAGGTGCACTGGAACAGTTATTACTGTCAGACTGTAAACACTACACACACTGCAGATTCATACTGGATTATAATCACTCCACAGTTATTACTGTCAGACTGTAACACTACACACACTGCAGATTCATACTGGATTATAATCACTCCACAGTTATTACTGTCAGACTGTAAACACTACACACACTGCAGATTCATACTGGATTAAAATCACTCCACAGTTATTACTGTCAGACTGTAAACACTACACACACTGCAGATTCATACTGGATTATAATCACTCCACAGTTATTACTGTCAGACTGTAACACTACACACACTGCAGATTCATACTGGATTAAAATCACTCCACAGTTATTACTGTCAGACTGTAACACTACACACACTGCAGATTCATACTGGATTAAATCACTCCACAGTTATTACTGTCAGACTGTAAACACTACACACACTGCAGATTCATACTGGATTATAATCACTCCAAAGTTATTACTGTCAGACTGTAAACACTACACACACTGCAGATTCATACTGGCTTATAATCCCTCCACAGTTATTACTGTCAGACTGTAAACACTACACACACTGCAGATTCATACTGGATTAAAATCCCCCACAGTTATTACTGTCAGACTGTAAACACTACACACACTGCAGATTCATACTGGATTAAAATCCCCCCACAGTTATTACTGTCAGACTGTAAACACCACACACACTGCAGATTCATACTGGATTAAAATCCCCCCACAGTTATTACTGTCAGACTGTAAACACTACACACACACTGCAGATTCATACTGGATTATAATCACTCCACAGTTATTACTGTCAGACTGTAAACACTACACACACTGCAGATTCATACTGGATTATAATCTCTCCACAGTTATTACTGTCAGACTGTAACACTACACACACTGCAGATTCATACTGGATTAAAATCACTCCACAGTTATTACTGTCAGACTGTAAACACTACACACACTGCAGATTCATACTGGATTATAATCACTCCACAGTTATTACTGTCAGACTGTAAACACCACACACACTGCAGATTCATACTGGATTAAAATCCCCCCACAGTTATTACTGTCAGACTGTAAACACTACACACACTGCAGATTCATACTGGATTAAAATCCCCCCACAGTTATTACTGTCAGACTGTAACTCTACACACACTGCAGATTCATACTGGATTATAATCACTCCACAGTTATTACTGTCAGACTGTAAATACCACACACACTGCAGATTCATACTGGATTATAATCCCTCCACAGTTATTACTGTCAGACTGTAAACACTACACACACTGCAGATTCATACTGGATTATAATCACTCCACAGTTATTACTGTCAGACTGTAAACACTACACACACTGCAGATTCATACTGGATTAAAATCCCTCCACTGTTATTACTGTCAGACTGTAAACACCACACACACTGCAGATTCATACTGGATTAAAATCTCTCCACTGTTTGCTCAAATAAATATGCAGATATGAGATTGAGGAGAAGAATTGTGGGTACTCAATTCTGAAGGAGAAAGAAAAGAGGACCCTGGCTATGAGTTTTGACATCAAACCCATCCCTGACTGAAGCAGAGTGTGCAGAGTGGGGGTGAAATAGAACCTGTTGAGGTTAAAGGATTTAGGAGCTGGAAGTTTAATCTGGCCCCAGAGCCAGTGGACAAAGCAGCCCCAGACACCGAAGCCTCAAAGCAGTACCTTAAGCCCCCTCTGACAGCTGGACGTATTGTTGAAGTCTGTAGCCCTACACATGCATGGCTAAATGATTAGCCAGTTTTTTCAGCGATGGGATCAGCTCCTCTGGGTCGAAAGACGTTTATCCTCCAAGGCGACTGGGAAAGTGGGTTTTTAAAGGTGGATGCAAATACTCTGACTTAAATGCCTCTGGATTTCCTAAACAATGCGCTCTAAGTTATGGAATTCTGACTTCTACAGACAAGCAGTGAGCTATAGGTTGAGTATGGATGTGGCTGAATCCTACATGACTGTATTCATCTATACTATGCACAGTTGGGCTGCAGGAGACAGTACTACATAGTAGGATTTAGGGAGCTGGGAGTCGGTTGGGAGTCAGCCCCAGGTAGAGGCAAGAGGATCACACTTGTTTTTTCATACTTGGCTGAATACTTTATAGTGATTTTTATTAATAATAACAACTTTAATTATTTTCTGAAAAAAAGGTGTATTTTTTATTTTATTCCATGATGGCCTGTTCCATAAAAGCAATAAGCCTTTCAAGGCCATGTGTTACTACAATCTTGTGATAGGAAGGTGGGTTTTAGGCGTTTCTCTTCATGTAACAACCTGCAGTATTGCCTGGCCTTAAATGATGTATTACTGTATTATAGACATATGACCACATACACTTGAAATCAATGACCATTAGAGCTAGGCCTTCAGTTTGGGCCATGTAGTTTAAAACACAGTGAATAGCTACAACCCATCCTGGCAGTTGTGGGTTCCAAGTTGTTGATCAGAATGTTGCTGGGCCCTCAGAGTCTTCAGAAATTAAATGCACTGCTTGGTGAAATACATCGTTCTGTTTGTATCATTCATTATTTATAATTTCACATTCATTGAACTATGGTATATTTGACCATGTTTTATTTTCTTGCTGTATTATAACAGTGATAGGCCATTCACAGATGTGCATTATAGTGATTTATATGCTGTGTTCTACTGTAACACGCGGTCTTGCGGTTTATTCTTTTACCCCCTGCTTCTGTCTTCCATCTTTCATTATCACTATCCACTTTCTCTCTCTTTGTGTGGGTGCGTTTTGAATCTACCTGCATCCAGCATGGTGCAAGTTAACACACGAATGAACACGGGGTTTCTTCGTTTCAGCCGGTGTTGACGTGAGCCACTTTGGAACTCTTGCCAACAACTACCTTAAACACTGAGCCTGTAAATGGTGGGAGTGTGTGCATATGTTCTGCTGGTTCCTCCTGACCTCCTGGGCCACTCTTCCTCTCATGCATGTACCTAGCAAAAGCCTGTTTATGACGTCTCAGGTGGCTGAGCTTTCACCACCATCTGCAGTCCAATACATCATCTAAATCGCAGATACCTCCACTGATATGGTTCCATAACAGACCACACGTTTGGTTGCATCATGCTAGATAGGTAGCCAAATCTCAGATGTTCACAGTTTTCCTTCATACCCCGCATGCCAAGCCAAGCCAAGCCAAGCCAAGCCAAGCCATGTTTGGTGTACTTCTTTAGCTTTGCACTGTAGATAACATGTAATAGAAGCTAATAGGCCATGAATAAGCCTAATGCCTAAAGCATCACACACTTGGAGATACCCAGTAATCTCAAATATACTTGCTCAAGTGGTTGCTGACACTTTGCTTTTCCACCAACATGGTCCCAAAATCTTTAACCATTTTGAGCTTTTCCACACAAAAATAATGATTCGCAGCCAGCAAAATTGGCTCTGTTCAGGCTTCATGAGCTTGCTGGTATGGAACCATGGAATCTGTGATGCAAGTGTCAAAGTCGTGGCGCTGTCATCACCACATAAAGTTGTTGACGCCACCGTTTTCCGAAAATCTAGAGAATGAGTGAAAACAATATATGAAGCAGCCAAATGACCCAACATGTTCCACCATTTGTTGTTGTTGTTTTTGTGTGTTGTCTGTCGACTTCCGTTTCCAAACTAAGGATATGTAATCAGGGTGCGGGTGGGACAGAGGGCGGTTGCTAGAACCTATTGCATACAATATTATACAACACTCATAAAGTGTTAGAAATTCCAACTTTCCAACTAGTTAAACAAAGTCATATTGACCAATAGGAAACTCAGGATGACATACAAGATTTAATAGTCATGAATCACTAATTGTGGAAACAACATATTTACCTGATGCTCTTCAAAGCTCTCTGAAACACTGAAAATGCTGTGTTTAGTGAGAAATTTATCTTCTAATAATTCAGATGCTTCTGAAGATTAGCGCATTCAGGCCTGTAGTGAAGGTCCTGGGTTAAAGGAAAGTTGTTCTTGATGAGTTCATCACTGAGTTTGGATGATAATACGGTGTCTCAAAAGTATAGAAACACCCCAATAAAATACAAACATTTTGCTAAATTGTGATCCATGGTGGCCATCTTGAATGCTACCATCTTGGATTCAGCAACTGGGCATGTACATAGGTGTGTGATGCCAGCCTTCATACAACCCTTGTACAGTAGAATGACATTAAAGAAAATCCCATGAGAACAAATAAAGTCATGTTGACATGAAGCACACCACTGTTTTTCTGGTGAAATGCTCCACCAGCTTGATATGTAACACACCCACCATACTATTTAAAGAACCAATGCTCAATCCAAGATGGCGGCATTCAGATGGCCCCCATGTTGGTGACAAGGTCTAGATTTTCCTGTTCCCCCATAGCTTGTGTCAAAAATTGCATTACCATCTGCCAAACATTTTAATTTTACATATAGAGCTCCTATAGAATGATCACAATGCCAATGTTCAGTACTTGAATAAGTAGCTACACAAAAGTTTGTGAAGGCTCCCTTACCCCACACCAACTAAAAGAACAACACATCGTCATATGACAAGGGGCACCCAATCTTTTGCATATGATTGGACATGTGTGTTTAATGAATTGGCAATGCTCCGTTTATTTAGATTTTTTTAGGTAATAATTTGCATAATATCAGCACTTATTTAAATTATAACATATGTCAGACAGTGACACTGTGGCAGCATGGTGCAGTGTATCTTGTGTGCAATAGCATTAAGCTTTGAGTTTAAGCTTGGCATTGTGTCCTGGCACCTAGCAGAACAGTACTATACAATGCAAGACACTAATCAGGTTGATTTTTACACGGTACCCATATACACCGAAGAAAAATACCCGAGTTCAATATCGCTTATCACACTTATCAGTTCACAGACTCTTCACAAACCTGCTGTTTTCCAGCTAAACGATCAGCAAAAGGCTAGGCTTCTAACGTTAAAGGTAACTGACTTAGCATTTGTCTGTTTACCTAAAAGACTGGCTGTCTTTGTGTAAATTTCAAGTCACATGTGATCTACTATGGCTTTCTGAAGTCTCAATATGGCTTTATCCAGCATGGTGCGCTGTGACATGCTAAGGAGCTGAACTGTGTTTGGAACTGTGTCTGGCTGCTGTGCGTACCTCCATTAAAAATAATGATTTAAGATATTTAGACACTGTGTAATGCGGCATGCCTCATCTGGTGTGCGGTGGCATACAATAGCATTTTGACGCTTCTTCACACCTCTATCTACAGACGTTCCTTTTTAGATCGGAACAGCTGATTATGCAGAGTTTGTTAAAGAGTACAGTAATATGGTCTTAGGCCAAGCTTCATCCTCTTGATACACAGTTGGCTGAATTGCTAAACTGGCGGTGGGTGCGAAGTTATAAGCCTGTCTAAATGCTGTCCCGAAGTGGAAGCGAAAGTCTTGCTCCAAGGCCGTGGCCTGGCTTTGACCCTGCCTGTCTGCCTTAGAAATGTTTCAGGCATGTTCTCGAGCGCTGGGACGCACTGGCCTCCTGCACTATTTACGAGGTTCTCCCTGGCTCCTTTTGCTCTGGCGGCATTTGCATTTGCATGGAGCTGATAAATTTGCTTGAAGGATGAATTGTGTGCGGGGAGGTTTTATTGGAGGATGGTGTTTCAGCAAGGAGACCTGTTTTCTGAATGAGAGCTGAGTGTTGTTGCTGTGGTGTTGGAGGGGGTTTTATAGGGTTTAATGAGGTGCAGTGTGTAAAGTTGACTGATAATATTCTCATGAAAGGTCATTAAAGCTCGCTAAACCTGATCAAAGCTGAGAAGGCACTGTGGTGTGATTCCATTAGCAAACATTTGGTGTCAGTGAGGGAAATCTTGCTTTGGCTCTTCTGTTATACACTCATCATCAAAAAAAATTAAAGTTGCACCCAGAGAGAAGTGTGAGCTTGCAGTGCTATCGGAAGGAAGTTAAAGGTTGCCAGGAAATGATGATAAATTAAAACTGATATGGGCAATATTTATTAATGTACACATACAGAAGTAGTGTCTCTCAGTATGGCGTCAGGCCGCCATGTTTGCTAATGCAACATGCCAAATGTCTTGTTCCTGGTTCCTAATGGTGTCCTGTGATAATCCATTCCATACAGCTTGAATATTCTCACACATTCCTTGCAGACTGTGTGGTAGAGGTAGAGTGACACCAGGCCTTCTGGGAAAGTGATGCATGACAACAAACCGTTGATTTTGGCTGACCACGGTGCCTTTACACATGGATTTGTGGATTGTCTCCACCAAGACAAAAGCAGGACTCGTCACTGAAGGTGACCCGCTGCCATTCTGAGTCACTTTGGTCACATTGCAGACTTTGGTGACGTTGATGTGGTGTTAAGAACAATTTCCGTAACAATCTGTGTGCATGTAGTCCTGCGTCGTGCAGCTGTCTGTCAGTAGTGCTGGCACTAACAGGATGACTCATGGAGGGCATCACTGCTTGCTGAATGTCTGTAATTGTGGCTGTTGGTCCAGTACAGTGATAAGGCCCGTCCATTAACTGTTAGGCACAGCGACTCTTTTAAAAAAAGTCCATTTTAATTGATAACAGTAGCACAGTCACAGTCAGGGGGAGGTGTCAGATTGAATAAGATGGTGATTAAGACGAATAATAAATAACCTTGTTAAGTCGCTCTGGATAAGAGTGTCAGCTAAAATGTCTAAATGTAAGTGTAAGACCATTCACAGTTAGGGGAGGTCCTACAGTGAGTGAGGTAATAGTTAGGGCCAATCACAATCAAAGGAGATCTCAGAACAAATGAAACAGTACGAACCAATCACAGTCAGAGGAACATTCTAAATGATTGTTGTAGAGATTAGAACCAGTCAAAGTCAGGGGACGATCTAACAGTGAGTTACACAGAGATTAGGACCAGTCACAGTCAGGGGGAGGTCCTAGAGTGAGTGATGCAATAGTTAGGGCCAATCACAATCAAAGGAGATCTCCGAGCGAATGAAACAGTACGGACCAATCACAGTCAGAGGAACTCTCTAAATGATTGTTGTAGAGATTAGGACCAATCACAGTCAGGGGACGATCTAACAGTGAGTTACACAGAGATTAGGACCAGTCACAGTCATGGGGAGGTCCTAGAGTGAATGATGCATTGATTAGGACCAATCACAGACAGGAGAGGTCTTAAAGCAATTAATGCAGGGATTAGGACCAGTTACAGTCAGGAAGAGGAATTAGGTCCAAGTAAAGTCAGGGGGAGGTCTCAGAACTATTGGTGCAAAGATTAGGACCCATCACAGTCAGGGGAGGTCTCAAAATGAATCAAACAGTGATTAGAGCCAATCAAAGTCAGGAGTGATTGATGCAGGGATTAGGACTAATTACATATGAACACATGACACGTTGATTAGCACCAATTGCAATCAAGGGGAGGTCTTAGAACAAATGATGCACTGATTATAAACAGTCACAGTCAGGAGGAGGTATCTGGACAAATCACACAATGATTAGGACCAGTCACAGTCAGAGGGAGGTTTCAGAACAAAGGATGTGGGGATTAGGGCCCGTTACAGTCTTATATGGTACAGTCTTATAGGAGGACTTATATGGTGATTGGTGTCACAGATTCATGAGTCTTCTACATGTCTCCTCTCAGCACCCCCTGGTGGGAGCAGCAGCAGTGAGCTCGCACATGCAGTTAATCTTACTGCTTGTTTATCTCCTAGAGAGGAAGATTTGTTGTCCACTCAAACTTTACACGAACAGCAGGCGCCTGCCTTTCTGCCCATTATGGCCAGAGCACAGCAATCCAGTGTTCTCCAACAAACGTTAACAGCATAACCATCAGGTCTATGTGCCTGTTTTACAATGTTCTCCTCCATATACGCCATTCTAGAGTGTTCTTACCTATAACACTATGTAAATGTTCCCCTCATTCAGACTTTTCTGGGATATTTCCACCAGCCACACTTTTCTGCAATGCTCTCAGTATTTACAATGTTCTACAGTGTTATTACCGTTCACAACAATCTAGAATGTTCTTCCACTATTCAGATAAAAGTTCTAAAGATTCCTTCCAATTCCAATTTTTTATAAAAACCATGTTTCATGTTCTTGAATGTTCTCTAAAATTCCCACTATACTAGAGTCATCACTTGTTCACATTGTTCTAGAAAGTTCTCACCCTTTACCCTGTCATAAAATACCATCCCTTTTCACACTGTTCTGAAATGGTCTCACCCTTTACCCTGTCATAAAATACCATCCCTTTTCACACTGTTCTGAAATGGTCTCACCTTTTACCCTGTCATAAAATACCATCCCCTTTCGCACTGTTCTAGAATGTTCTCACCCTTTACCCTGTCAAATACCATCCTCTTTCACACTGTTCTAGAACGTTCTTACCCTTTACCCTGTCAAATACCATTCTCTTTCACACTGTTCTAGAACGTTCTTACCCTTTACCCTGTCATAAAATACCATCCCCTTTTACACTGTTCTAGAATGTTTTCATCCTTTACCCTGTCATAAAATACCATCCCCTTTCACACTGTCCTAGAATGTTCTCATCCTTTTACCCTGTCAAATACCATCCCCTTTCACACTGTCCTAGAATGTTCTCATCCTTTTACCCTGTCAAATACCATCCCCTTTCACACTGTTCTAGAACGCCCCCCTTTACCCTGTCATAAAATACCATCCCCTTTTACACTGTTCTAGAATGTTCTCACCCTTTACCCTGTCAAATACCATCCCCTTTCACACTGTATTAGAATGTTCTCATCCTTTTACCCTGTCATAAAATACCATCCCCTTTCACACTGTTCTAGAATGTTCTCACCTTTTACCCTGTCATAAAATACCATCCCCTTTCACACTGTTCTAGAACGCCCCCCTTTACCCTGTCATAAAATACCATCCCCTTTTACACTGTTCTAGAATGTTCTCACCCTTTACCCTGTCAAATACCATCCCCTTTCACACTGTTCTAGAATGTTCTCATCCTTTTACCCTGTCATAAAATACCATCCCCTTTCACACTGTTCTAGAATGTTCTCACCCTTTACCCTGTCATAAAATACCATCCCCTTTCACACTGTTCTAGAATGTTCTCACCCTTTAATCTGTCATAACACCATTCCCTTTTACACTGTTCTAGAATGTTCTCACCCTTTTGTAAGTAGTCACAATCTCTTGGAATTCTCCCCCAATTCTCACTGTTCTGCAATATTCTCCTACATTTACACTGTTCTAGAATCTTCTATGTATTCACACTGTTCTAAAGTGTTCTCTCTTTCTCACTGTACTAGATTATAACCTCCCATTCATGCTATTCTAGAATGTTTGCCTCCAATATTGTTGTTCCAGCATGTTCTCAATATTCACACTGTTCTGTGATTCATCTCCTGTTTATTATGTTCTAGAATGTTCTAAACCCTCTACGATGCCCTAGAATTAAATGGTCCTGGAACATTCTCCTTCATTCACACTGTTATAGAATTCCCTTCAACATTTATATTGTTCTAGCATCTCCTCGCTATTCGCAGTCTTCTGAAATGTTCTCTCTATTCACTGTTCTGGAATGCTCTCACCCACCTATACCGTTCTAGATGGTTTTAACCCCTTACATAAAAAACACCCCCTTTCACACTGTTCTAGAATGTTCTCACTCTTTACTGTGTCATAAAATGCGATGCTCTTTAATGCTGTTCTAGAATGTTAGGTGTTAGGTGAACATGTAGCTACTACATTCTCAGTATCTAGCCTGTTTTGAAAGTTATACCCCTTTGTGGTGTTCTAAAATTGTATTCCTCATTTATGCTGTTCTACAATGTTCTCCCCATTCAAACTGTAATAGAATAATCTCGCTCATTAGAATGCCCTTCAAAATTCACATGCTCTTCTGGAATTTACAATATTTACAGTCTTCTGGAATGTTCTCCGTATTTTTACTGTTCTAGAATGCTCTCTCTCATTCATCTGGTTCTAGAATTCTCTTCCCCATTCACAGTGTTCTGAAGTTTTCTTCTTCAATTATGCATCTTCATTTTGCTAGTTTCCTAAAGTTTGCTGGAGAATGCTGGAGCAGCTCTGGTCCTCAGAGCTGAATGGGAGTCTTTAAGCTTGTATCCACTGAAAGTTTGTGTGGTTGTTGTCTGCATGGTTTCTAAGTCTGATCAGGGGTGTAACCTGAGGTGGGGTGCGGTTTGTGTTATTCAGGCCAATCATGCACAAGTGCCCATAAAGCGCTGGAACTGTATCTTCTATGAAGAGGCCTTTCCACTGTAAGCAAGGAGGTCCTTCACAGTCATTCCCCAGCTGTTCAATTGATTCAAGGTTGATTTGTGATTTACCGCTGCTGGCTTTGCGGCGCAAATAGTTGGTGTCGCAAGTTCAGACAGTTTTGAATGTCATGATGTCATCTGTCCTCTGCTCTTGCCGTTATGCTCTCGCCTCCCTCCTCTCAACATGGCTTTAAATGTCTCCAAATGTCTCCAAAAAGCCTCTCCGCAAGAGGCAAAGAGGGTCTGGAACCTTGCAAAATCCTGCAGACAAGGCATCCTTCAGTTACTTTATATTTGCACCACATTTATTGTTTGTTCCCTTGGCTATGAGCAAGGATATCTGAGTCTCTGTTTTGCTGTTAATGTTAAGTTACGTAATGCCAACACGAAAAGGGGGAAGGGGGCGATGAAGGGAGAAAGGGAGCAGTGGAATAAAAGCGAGCTTTGATTCATTTTCGGCTGGCGGCGAAATTAAGCCTCATGTTTCAGGCTGATTATTATTTTTCCGCGTGCTCCATTGTTCTCCTTTCTTTTGTGGTTTTGCAGTGACTAATAAGCTGTGCTTCTGACAGAGTGCCTTTCAAATCATTTTGGTCCGGATGCTCGAAATTCAGCCGGACTGCCAATGTGTAGGCTTGAGCACACGACAGCTGTTCTGACGTTTGGTACTGGGCATAATATGGGAATGTACACTCATCGTCAAAAGGATAGCTGCACCCAGGAGGAATCAACCGACAGTAATGAAATTTGGTGGGTAGGTTTGACAGAACAGACCTTTTCACTGTACCTGACTGACCCAACAGCCAGACTTGTGGACATTCAGCAAGCAGTGAGGCCCTCCAAGAGTCATCCTGTTAGTGTCAGCACCATTGGCAGATGGGTGCATGACGCAGGACTACATGCACACAGATCATTACGACGAATGCCCTTAACACCATGTCAATGCCGTAATGGTATCGTGTCAGACTGTCATGGAGTGATTAAAAATGGCAGCAGGTCATCTTTAGTGATGAGTCCTGTACTGGTGGAAACGACTAATGAATCTGGGTGTGGAGGCACCATGGTCACCACCAAGACAAGCGGTTTGTTGTCATGCATCCAGAAGTTCTTGTGTCACTCCACCTCCAACATTGCTGCACAATCTGCAGGAACTGTGTGAGAATATTCAAGCTGCATGGGATGAATTATCACAGGACACCATTAGGAACCTCTACAACTCCATACCGAGACGTCTGGCATGTTGTGTTAGCAAACATGGCGGCCCAACACCATACTATGAGACACTACTTCTATATGAGTAGCTCAATAAATATTACCCATATTAGTCTAAATGTATCATCATTTATTGTTCCTGGTAACCTTTATCTTCCTTCCCAACAGCACTGCAATCCCCCACTTCATTCTGGGTGCAGCTATTCTTTTGACGATGAGTGTATTTCATTTGAGGCAAATCATTCCTCTCCAAGGAGAATGCAATGCAGAATAGATAGATAGATAGATAGATAGATAGATAGATAGATAGATAGATAGATAGATAGATAGATAGATAGATAGATAGATAGATAGATAGATAGATACTTTATTGATCCCAGAGGGAATAACGCTGCCATAACGCTGCCTTTTAATTGCCAGCATATTCCAAAACTTCTATTAGTTGTTCACCAGCATCTTTCAGTGAAATGTTTTACGTCCCCCCTGAACGCAGTCAAAACACGCATTCAGAGGAGTCACTGCAAATCATTGGGACAAGGAGTGATGATTTTGACCATATATCAGTCCTCGGGGAACAATGTGCGTTAGCCGTTTAAAAGCTGGGCGGAAATATTAGGCAATTTAACGATGATTAACGTCCTTCCAGTCCTGCCTCCCAGATGTTTTTTATTAGTCAAAGGGTTTATCATTAGGCAACCCCCTGATGGGTTTCACTGAAATACCCTGTCATCCACACCATTTGGCCCAGTCAGTGGACTTCTCTGGAATTGAGCAATGGTACCCTGGTACTGTGGTGTCTGCGCTGCCGTCAGGCATGTAATGGTTTTGTCCGTTGTGTAACAGGATGTCCTTTAGATCCATCACTGTTGCATGACCCTTTGAAGATCCAAGCCATGCTCCGTCCATTCCGCGGTTAAGACACTGTTCTCAGTTGGTTTTTTGTTTATATAAATTCCTTTTTATTTGTATCATACATGAGACAGGCTCCAATTAAGCTAATCGAGAGTAGCGTGGCGGTCTGAGTGTGTTTGTGTAAGGCTGTACTTCTCTTGTTGAGTCGGAGACAGAACGACGTCAACGGAATACATGAGATTGTGCTGAATCATAGACGAATCTCGGCGTGCATCAGTGGAAGCACTCAAAGAGGCGGCATTGCTGGGCCCAATTTAGATGCTTCTCAGACCGCTGGTATTTATTACAGTGCCATCTCCATCTCCCTTTAGCTGTGTTTATGCCTTGCCGGCCTTAGACGTCTGGAATCAGCACTATAGATTTGTGCTGTTAAAGTAAACACATTAATAACACGCTCACGTGATGAGTTGTTACTAATCAGTGGTGGACAGTACAGAAGTGAATGGGATTATGGTTGCACATTGCTTTGCACTATTCTCGGTACACATTTTTTGGCAACTAACTAGTCCTTTAATTTTCAGGATATTGACACCGTTTCAACTCCAGATTTTCCGATCTGATTGGAAATCGTGTGCTTGTATACAGATGCATGGTTTCCTTTTAGCAACAGATTTTCTGGATTTTTTTCCATTTAGAATAAATGGAATGGAAAAGAACACACCAATCTACTGTACTTCTGAACGACCCAGATACACTTTTTCTGATCTCAGGGGAGACTCCCAAGCACAAATTCAGTCTTCGTCTTTTTGTCTTTTATCTCCATCCCTCTTTCCCCTCTCATTAGCCACATTTTTCAGCTCAACACAAACTCATTGTTTCCTTCACCTACAGCCACCGAACTGCATGTACTCACTCAAGGCAGATCCCCAAACTCTAATCCACAGATATACTGTCCCGCACTTAGGGTTGCCACCTTTCAGAAATGATAATAAAGGACGGGGGGTGGCGTGGTCATGTGTGAGTGACGTGTGCGAAATTGCATCCCAATTGAAGTGTGATCAATCATGTGTGACACATGTGTTTATCGGACATTTGCGGTAATATGGAACAGAGCGTATCCAGTATTTGAGCTGAGTCCGGGGAGGGGCGGATTGTGATCATGTGTGTGTGACAGACGTGTATATCGGACATTTACGGAAATATGGAACAAATTTACGAACATTTACGGAAATACGGAACAAATCACGTCCCGTAACATTTACTTGCCAAATAAAGGACTGTTCCATATTTTACAGGACGGGCGGCAATGTGTTATTTGTCCATCCTTCGTTCCTCTCTAACTGTCGTTAGAACCATTTAAGGCGTGCAACCTTTCCAAATTTCCTTCAGGAAATACATTTTTCCAGTTGGTTACTGTACTGTAGGTAGTGTGTCGGTGTATTTGTACTGACATATTTCCTTTCTGGGGTCTTTTTACTTTCATTATGGTCATCATGGCCAAATCTGTCCTTTCGTTTGGCTTATGGGTTTGGCTTACACTTCACATTAAAAACAGTTTAGCTTTAACTAAAACGAATAGCATGCTCCAGAGTTTTTCAGGCTTCTAAGAGGGCTAAGTTTAATGTGTGGTCATATTTTGGTCTCTATAAGAAGGAAATCTTGGTTGAAGATGGTCAGAAAAAAGGGACTGTTGAGAAAAACAATTTAATTTTGAAGCCAATCTCAAATCCTCATCGTGGCTACAACCCACTACTTTATAGCGAACGCTTTCTGACATATTGTGCTACCTTGTCAAAAAGCCCTTTAGCACATATTTATTAATAGCTGTGCACATAGAACTCTACGTAGGACTTTCTGATACCCCAAATGACCATAATCAAAATAGGCGACGAGCTTTAAACACTACTACCTCAGCTACTTATTCACCACCATGCTTCAATTGTTCCTGCTCCCCCTTAAATGAAGCAGCAGTTATTACTGTGCCTGAGGCACCAGAATGTGACTGCTTCACCATTTAAGGTCGAGTGGGAACATAGGAAGCTGGTGAATGTCCTTATTTAGGAACTATTCCCTGGATTAATAGACTATTTAGGATGTTTTGATGACCTAAATCAGGCTGTTGTAGTAGCGATATTAATCGGAATCTGTACTGAATTAACACTAATACAAAGTTTGTATGCTGTGCTAATAACACGCACATGCTCAAGGACTCTCCGAGCTAGCTGAATGAATTCCATGCATGTTTGTGTATTCTTGAATTTCCGTCCTCTGTATGGATTTTCCAGCATAACTATGGAGTGACAGCATGTTTTGTATTTGTCTCTTCAGCAAATAGGCCTGAAGTCACATGACATCTTGAGTCAATTAGCCCAGTTTGCTGAAAATTGGAAAGCACTGCTATTTATTGTGGCCTCTTTCAGCATTGTCATGATATTCTGAAATTACCTACAAATTAGCCTCTATTATAACAAGACTGCGTAAACAAACACGACTCTTCACTTAGTGCTTGAATAAAGCATCCTTAGCGTCGTCCTTTAGATGTTCATGTCTACCATACAAGTTAACTGAAGCAATGGGAGCCATACATGTGAATGTTGAACCTGATGCCTTAACTTTTGCAAGTTAGCTTAACTAACCATAGCCAGTTCTCTAATAACTAGCATGCTAGCATAATTTAGCTAGTTTTATTTGTGGAAACTTGGTGGAATTACTTGAATGGACTGTTTGTAGATCAGTATCATTTGAACATTTTAATAATGCCATGATGACACTGACAGCTGGGATTAATTTGTATATAATTGTGATATTACATTTTATATAATTTCTAAAATCATGCACATTTAAGCACTTCTGATGCTTATTTCATGAAATAAAAAAATATATATAATTATAGAATTTCCCCTGTATGACTTTACTCTATACACAGTAAGAACTTTTCATTCAGTTGAAATCATAATCAAATCTCTCATCTTCTACTTACAAACACCAGTAGGCAGTGAAGTAGTAAGTCAACTATAGGCCATATGCGTATTGGTGCACACTTAGTATAGCAATACGTGATGATTAATTTAGACTGATATGGACAACATTTATTGAGCTACACATACAGAAGTAGTGTCTCTCAGTATGGCGCTGGGCCACCATGTTTGCTAACCCAACATGTCAGACGTCTCGAGTTGTATAGGTTCCTAATGGTGTCCTGTGATAATCCATCCCATACAGCTTGAACATTCTCACACGGTTCCTGCAGAAGGTGCAGTAGGGGTGGAGTTGGAGTGACACTAGGCCTTCTGGCTACGTGACAACAAACCGCTCCTCTTGGTGCTGACCACGGTGCCTCCACACACAGATTTGTTGGTCGTCTTCACAAAGACAAAAGCGGGACTCGTCCCTATAGATGACCCGCTGCCGTTTTGAGTTATTCAATGACGGTCAGGCACGACACCATTGCAGTGTTTGGTGACGTTGATGTGGTCTTAATGGCAGTCGTTGTAAGGGTCTCCACGTATGTAGCCCTCCGTCATGCAGTCATCTGCCAGTGGCACTGGCACTAACAGTATGCCTTATGGAGGGCACCACTGCTCACTGAATGTCTGCGGTCGTTGCTAATGGCTCAGTCAGGTACAGCAATAAGTCTTTGCTTCCGTCACATGTGCGACATACTTGAAACTTGAATCATTTGCAAACCTATCCACCAGGCTTCATTCCTGTCGGTTGATTCCTTCTGGGTGCAACTACTTGTGCAACTATGTTTTTGATGATTTGAAGAGTGTATTAATCAGCAGAGGTTTCTGTTTTAGTGCTGGCCTTGACGTTACAGAGGCTGGTACTCATCGGTACGCAGTACTGGGACTTCTACATTTTAGTTTTTGGCTTAGTGAGGTTTCTTCTGTTCCCAAGCTGCTGATGTTGTGTCTGATTCAGCTCATGCATACATTCACGTCCTCAGGGGGGTGTGCATTCACTGAACAGGCACCACCACTATGCAAAGCTGGAAGTGTGGTAGGCACAAATGCCCAAAACAGCTTGTACGACCACAAGTATTTGCCAAATTGGTTCCAAACAGCATTTTCTAATACTGGCCAACATGCCAACTTGTAAATAAGGAGAGTACCGCCACCATGGTTTTCCCAGGTTGAACACTGGGTGGCCGATAAGTAGCCTACATACCGGTGCTAAGGGCATTTTGACTATGTAGTTAAACACAGTGTAATAGCAGATGTATCAAGGTGTGTATACTACATGGTATCCAGAAGTGTTAACAGATATAACAGGGGCTATTCAAAGCCATTCCATCTCGAATGTGTTCGCTCTTCTCCACACGAGGTTAAAGAGTGTGCTGGAGTTAGGCTGAACTCTGAAAGGGAGACAGAGAGTGAGTGAGTGAGCGAGAACTAATCTAAGATCACTGGAGTTGGCAGAGGAGTCAGAAGTGTGGAACAAGCTCAAAAGGCATTTCACAACAACCTCTGGAGCTGAAACGGTGTGTACCAAAAACGTCTGATGGCCTCGCTGATAAGCAATGATGAAAACGGTGCCAGTGATAAAACGCACCTTGCATTGCAGCACATTCCCGTAAGAATTCCCCCCTATAAATATGCAATAGCTACGATCTGCCGGCAGCCTCCCCGCATAGACATACTCACTGGTGGTATGATTGTACAAGCCAGGAATGTTAAAAAAAGAGACCCTTTTTCGACAGGTCTTCACCACACGTCCCTAAATGAAACCCATTCAGAGTCATCCAGGCTTTGCTAATGTGAGTAAAGCTATGGAACAATGATGAGGAATAATCATCATTTTATAACTTTACAACCAGCGGACATGGAATATGCTGGAAGTGTCCCGTTCCATGACTGCAAATCTTTTACCAATAAGCCCTATAGGAATAGTTAAACAACAGTACTTTTACACAATTAAGCTGAAATACAGCCGGGCAGCCAAAAACTGACAAACGTGTGGACCGAATTCAGGCTCATGCTACTCCTACAGGCCCACCAGTATAGTTTTCCCACTTTTATGTGTCGTTCAGTGTCAGAAACCACATAAGCTGTTCCAAAATAACCCGACAGCTCGGCACTGTCTGAGGCGAGTGCAGGGTGATTTGGGCCTGCTGTGTGATGCTAATTTGTATATCGTTGCCTGCCATTAGTTTGGAGACGTCCCTTCTGAATGTGATTGGCCATACATACAAAGTCCTTCATCTTCTCATGTTAAGCTGGTTTTTGCTAAGATGCTTTTTCTATGTCAAGATACAGGTAATACAGGTAAAAAGGTGCAGCAACAAATATTGGTCCAAAATATATATATATATATATATATATATATATATATATATATATATATATATATATATATATATGTATATATATATATAACATATATATATATATATATATATATATATATATAGATATATATATATATATATATATATATATATATATATATACAGGGGTTGGACAATGAAACTGAAACACCTGGTTTTAGACCACAATCATTTATTAGTATGGTGTAGGGCCTCCTTTTGCGGCCAAATACAGCGTCAGTTCGTCTTGGGAATGACATATACAAGTCCTGCACAGTGGTCAGAGGGATTTTAAGCCATTCTTCTTGCAGGATAGTGGCCAGGTCACTACGTGATGCTGGTGGAGGTTCGTCCTTCTTGGTGGTATGCTGACATTACCCTGGATACCGTGGCTCTTGATACATCACAAAGACTTGCTGTCTTGGTCACAGATGCGCCAGCAAGACGTGCACCAACAATCTGTCCTCTTCTGAACTCTGGTATGTCACCCATAATGTTGTGTGCATTGCAGTATTTTGAGCAGAACTGTGCTCTTACCTGCTAACTAAACCTTCACACTCTGCTCTTACTGGTGCAATGTGCTATTAATGAAGATTGGCCACCAGGCTGGTCCAATTTAGCCATGAGACCTCCCACACTAAAATGACAGGTGTTTCAGTTTCATTGTCCAACCCCTGTATATATATATACACACAGATACATTCTGCAACATGACACATAGAAGTCTTTGAAACCACACATTAATTCTGAAGTCTCCCCCTGACTTTGGTCCTAATGACCTTGTAATTAAATCTAATGGTTGTTTGCCAGGAGATTCAGCCATTCTCGTATTTACTCCTGTCCTTAAATGATCTAATTGGGAGCAGGACCTTCAACATGACTGAAAATAGATTAGAATATGCCGTCAGGGGAATAACGCTACTTCTTCATTTTCTGATGTTGGACTGATTCGACTTAATGCTGCAGAGACTCACTGTTGCCTCTTAAGGTAAAGAGTGGTATTATGAAACATGATGTTGCAGCGCTAGCTGGTTAGCATGCTAACTTCAGTGGATAGCTTATCCAAACAACAGCATAGACGTCTTTGAAATACTCTCAAAACTTTCATTTCTTTACCCTCTCATGAACGAACTCCATATGGTACCAGCAATCGTTACATCAGTGAGTCTAAATTTCAAGCTGAATATAATTTGCCTCCCAGATACTGTAAAACCTTTACATGACAAATGGCCTGTCGCTGTTAACTACTGTTGTTAGGAGTCGGCTAATGATGTCTATCCTTCTGTCCACACAACACTTTCTGTAAATAGCCATTAATTACTGCTGTTTTCGGGGCGATTAGAAGAAACAGTAGTCTGTTCTTTCTCACAGAGGGAGGCAAGCTGCTTAGACAGGTCCATAATGGTTTGTCTCTGCAATTCAGAGGCCGGAGGTCAACAGCCCGAATCATAGGGGCCTGCTGTAGAGAATTCAGAGCGTCATGTAACTGTTTAGCTGGAGTTGTAAGCATCTAGATAAGCACTCCACTCCAGATTTTTGTTAACTGGACTCGATGGGTTACACGTGTCAACGATTATTGTTAATATCTGTAGCATCATCTTGGACTTTCCTTAAAGATACTTGGCGAAAGGTCGACCACTGTGTCTTGATGTGTACTTATCATTATTAGTGGTTGTTAATAGCTGTTTTCCTTTCTTGCCAGAAGGCAAACTCCTCCTAGCTTAACCCTTAAAAAAGCTCCCAGGACAAAAATGAGCCCCCTTTGTGATGTCCATGTGGAAACGGGTCCTTCGGTTGAGGTGACAGTAAATGTGAAGCACAGCTCCTACATTGAGCTGCTTGACAACCAGGTTTTGCCTTTTGCTCATCATCTTACCAAGGAACATAGCATTCCTATGTCTGTATTACATAATGACAATGCTGATGTTCACAGGGCTGCAGATGTGACTAATTGACATGGTGAACATTCAGGAGGTTTCACACATCTGGACTGTTCTTAGGGTGGCCACTTTTATAACCCCAAATGGGAGGACATAATAAAGGGTAGGACACTACAATAGAATTAAAATTATAACCTATCCTATATCACAAATAAATGATTGCTTTACTCGCCTAATGTGGTGGAATGGATGACATTAATGAATCTGATGGGTCACAATGTCACATGACCTTAAACCAATTAAGCCAATAGCACATAAAATATTGTTCGCGAGTGAACGTTTTAAAAAGTTCATCCTGAAAAGAGGACTAATAGGAGTCCTTCCAGGTATTGCACCAGACTAGGACTTAAAAAAACAGATGGTCTGGCCCAAATCTAGATGTGCGGCCAACCTAACTGGCCTGCAAAATGCCCAGATTCAAATCCTCTTGAAGTCAGTGGGACTACCTGGAACAACCCCTAAAACGCCAGGGAACGCAAGACTGACTGAGCATTGATGTTGCCTACATCCAGAACCTTGTCCAGTCCATGCCAAATCCAATCACAGCTGTTATTCGTGCTCATGGAGCTATTATACGCTATTGGGTACGTTTCAGTGAGCTTATCATAGTTTTTGTATTATATGAATCATTACTCACTCATAGCCCATTGAAACGTGGAGGGATTCTGTGTTTTCAGTACACTATATGAACTGATTAGAATTTGCTGGGAAGTTAGAATTGTGAGTGCTGTCTTGTTTTGGGGAAAGTACAGATGGAAGGATTGATCAGCTGTGTACTAGTATCAGCCAATTTTCAGCTCAAGTAGCCCCAAATCAGCCCACATATCGGTGACGCTGTATTTACCTGTTGCACCATTTAACACAGAGAAGCCAGTGAATAGGCCAACCTTAGTTTCATCTTCGTACGAACCTAAATATGTACTCACATACCAAAAAGTCATGTGATCTCAGTATGTAAATTTATTATGAAGTGGTGTTACTTCAGGTGAAGGCTTGTCAACATCCACACCTGTATAGGCTGTGAGGTGCTATCTTGTGAGTGAGGTTGAAAACTGGCCAGTGTGCAGTTGGGAAATCCACCTGAATAATCAGAGTTTGAACAAGGCATGATGGTGGGTGTCAGAGGGATGGGACATTCCATTTCTGAAGTTGTGCAGGCATTTAACATTGCTTGATCTGTGACATGTATACCAGGAACACATCATAAAAGGCATTACCATCTACAGTGGATAGTGCAGTCGATGCCACGGATGATCATGGTCCACGGCATCGAACTAGAATTGTCCATGCAAACAGACAAGCAACTCTGACAGAAATCACATCCACATTCAATACAGGAGGACCCACATGCACATCCCACAGGTCATTGCAGTGTTCTTTAGCTTCCATGGGAGATTAGAGCAGAAGACCCACCAGAGTGCCTCTGTTAACACCAGGACACAGCTCCTCACCTGGGCTTGTGAGGTTGCTAACCAGACCCTGACTCGTAGCATGTAGCGTGGTCTAATGAGTCACAGTAGCAATCATTTCAGGTTGACGGTAGGGTTTGTGTGTGGCACAGACCTCATGAAGACATGGACACCAGTTGTCAACAAGGCACTGTGCAGGCAGGTGATGGTTCCATACTGGTGTGTGTAGGGTCCACTGGTCTGCCTAAACATGTCATTGACTGGTGCCTGCTGTGTTTTTAAAATCTTGGTGGTCATTTGCAGCCTTTCATGGACTTCATGTACCCCTAGCAATGGGATATTCCAGCAGTACAATGCACCATGTCATCGGGCCCAGGCTGTTAAGAACTGGATCGAGGAACATTCTGGAGAGTTCCAATGAACATGGTGGCCACTGAGGCATTCCACTATCCTGCATCGTTCTACCTCTGACAATCCACAGCTGAAGCTCATCCAAGTCGTCCATCTCTGTTCCATGCCATGCCTACTTTGACCAATCACATCCTTTGTCACATAGAGTCCAGCTGACATAGGAGTGACACAGCAAGCAAAGCCTTGGCGCAACATATGCCGCTGTTCGTTTTCTCCGCAATTGCATCATATTGCTCACTGAAGCCAGGCAAGCATAGTCTCCCCACCCTCAATCTGTATCAGTTATCGTCCGATCGTGCTGACAGGCAGTCGGTGATCGGTATCAGCATTTTTGAACCCTGAAAGAAGCTGAAACAAAGCGTAAACTGTGATCTATTATGCTGGTAATTGTGTAATTATTTACGTAATTAAATAATAGCTTAAATAGGGTTGAAATGGAATTGGCAGTAATAACTCTCCAGACTTTGTAAGGTTAACTCGGCATGGCATCCCTCTGATGAGTCCTTGCCAGCAGATCTTTCTCATTCAGAAAGTTTCCTGCCAAAGCAAACATCAACTCCTTTCACTTGTCTGGCACCGGAGAAAGTAAAAGATGTCATTGGTGTGTGTGTGTGTGTGTGTGTGTGGAAGGACCAGTAGCGAGGCTGAGGAAAGCAGAGTTTCGTCTGCTTCCTGAGTGAGAGTTCGGGTGGCGGGGGGTCTGCTTGGCCGTTATCTTGGCAGATGTGCGGGGGAGAGCATGTGTTGTTTTTGTTTTGGAGAATTCTTGGTTGCTGTATGCTTAGCATCAGCATTCTGCTTCTACTCCCTTCTCTTCTACAGGCCTGGAGCTTCTCTTACTGTATACATCTACCCGTCTTCCTCTCCAGAGTGTTGTAATACAGACCCGCATGTTTTCATGGTCTGTTTTCATGAAGGTGTTACACTCAGTTAACGAGCTCTTTAGTAGGAACATCTGCATGTTTCTATACTGACTGCAGCTGTGCCAGCTATCATCTCTGACTTTACAAGGTGGACCAGCATAGTAAGAGTGTCTAATAGAGTGGACCACGAGTGGACACATAGCTCTTTCCACCGATATGGTGCTGGTACCAGTGGCAGCATCTCAAACCACTCCACACTTTTCCATTGCAAAAAATCTGTCTCACATCCAGTAAAATAGGTACTGTTGGACTCGCTGGTCTGGAACCTTGGAATATGAAAGAGAAAACATAAGGTACCCAGGATACCCCCACCCTTCGCAGCAAGTCCGGATCAGGTTTGAAAAAAGAAAAAGTTGAACAGACGTTTTACAATATTTTCAGATAATTCAGATGTTGATATGTGAACACCCGGTTAGCATGTGAATGTGTGCCACATCTGTCAAAGACCTGGCACTGCTGGCCCACTGTGGGCGCTGACAAGTTGCCAAAGGTGGTCCACGTATTTAAAACATGCATTCAGGTCTCCCATCCCAAAACATATCTGGTCTACTTCTGGCACAGATGCGGCAGTGCTGCATAGTGCCAAATTGCATGTGAGACAAAAATGGCCCATGTATATAAAAACTCAAATGACCCACATGTTGCATGATAGCAAACTGTATTTGAGCCAAAAGTAACCCATTTAATAAAAACTCATATGGTCCGCATGTCCCAAAACAGATCTGGTACACTTCTGGCACAGATACGGCAGTGCTACATAGCGCCAAACTGCATGTAAGCCAAACCAGGTAGACGTGTTCCAAAACAGATCTGGTACACTTCTGGCACAGATACGGCAGTGCTACATAGCGCCAAACTGCATGTAAGCCAAACCAGGTAGACGTGTTCCAAAACAGATCTGGTACACTTCTGGCACAGATACGGCAGTGCTACCTAGCGCCAAACTGCATGTAAGCGAAAACAGGCCCACATGTTCCAAAACAGATCTGGTACACTTCTGGCACAGATATGCCAGCGGTTCATGGCAGTAAACTGTATATGAGCCAAGTATAGCCCACATTTATAAAAACGTATATGGTCCAAAACAGATCTTGCCACTGTATTCAGAGATACAGCAGAGTTACCCACTGTTGGCTGACACATGACCCTAATCTGGTGCATATATGGCCCACATCCTGTAACCAGGAGCAGTCCACCCAAGTGCCCTGTGGTAAATGGGCCAAATGAAAATGAGGCATGTGTGTCAGATTTGGGCCAGAACAGTTTTGCTGTCTGCTCAAGTCCATACAGAGTGGTCTGATGTGAAATTGTATGAAACTGAAATAGCAAATTTTAGAGAAACTTCAAATGACTCAGATTTAATAGTAACTAGGGATCCACACATGAACAGTGCAAACATGGCCACTTTATTTACTGTCCAAATGACAGTACGCAACAACGTCTCAGACATCAGGCCATGCATTCTTATATACTTCATATAATAACCTTCTGCGAGGGAGCCTTTAGAGGCGTTAAACTAAATATGGTCAACATACATTGATCACCTGTAACATTAAAACCATCTCCCCATTTCTACACTTACTATACATATTGTAGTCACAGACTGTAGTCCATCTGTTTCACTGTATACTTTGTTACCTTGTTCTTCAGGGGTCAGGACCCCCACAGAGCAGGTATTATGTAGGTGGTGGGTCATTCTCAGCACTGAAGTGATAATGACGTTGTGGTGGTGGTGGTGTGTTAGTGTGTGCTCTGCTGGTGTGAGTGGATCAGACACAGCAGTGCTACTGGACACCTTAGCGTTAAACCCTTCAGATGTCTGGTTCCCATCACCACCACTGTGAGCAATTCTGACTTCTCCAGAATGGAGTACTTCACATCAAACCGCTCTGAATGACTTTGCTTACATCTGAAATACCAGTGAAATTCCCCTTTAATTCCCAGATTAGCTAGCTGTGAACTCGCAAGTCATTTGAATCAGCAGTACGTGTTTGTATAGGGAGGCGCTGAGACGTCTGTCAGTACTGCAGATATGTTCAAGCCAACATCTCCTCCACAGGGACAGACAAAAAAAGAAAGAATGAGTACGAAAAAAGAAAGCAGGGAAAGATAGGCACGAGCCTTGTAACTGTGAGGTTTAATGAACTCAGGGTGAATATCAAACCCAGAGTTTCCAGACTGCGCTATCAGCATGACTTTTAGTCACGGTTGTCCAACAGGAGACTAAATTACAGTACATTTGATATTTTGCAACTTGTTTTTTTTCTCGGTTGCACTGATAAGATCATTGTGTAATCTGCATTTGATCAGACTGAGGAACTGTACCCCTTTTTTGCCTCTCCTCCTCCTCCTCTGGCTCTCATGCTTATTAAAGCTCAGAGTGCTTTTTTGTTTTTTTTATCCGAGTCATAAATAATATCGAAATTCAGCTTGTCGTTTCTTGGAGGCGATTCAGGTTTCTGTGCTGTTCATTATAACAGAAAGTTATTTCATTTCGTACCATTTACAACCATTTTTCCATTCCGCTTATTTGTTTCTCGTTTAAAGTATTGTTGACCTTTCTGGAACATTAATAACACCAGCAAAGTGGAAAAATGAAAATCAAGTGAACTTATGACTTCATAGCATCAAACATCCTTTATTGGTTTTTAGGGCCTGAATGGCTGCAAGAACAAATGGCATACTTTGCTGGTTTTCTAGGTGGGCATTAGTTGCACGTCCTCTACAGAGAGTGTACTTAAATATGGTCATTTAAAAACCATACCATTAAAACCATCTCATAGTTTTACACACACTCTCCATTTTATCACCTGCTCTTACTATACTATACACCTTGTACCCAGGTACAGACTGCAGTCCATCTGTTTCTCTCTATACGTCAATGGTCAGGACCCCCACAGGACCACAGAGCAGGTATTATGTGGATGGTGGATCATTCTCAGCACTGCAGTGACACTGACATGGTGGTGTGTTAGTGTGTGTTGTGTTGGTGTCAGTGGATCAGACATAGCAGTGCTGCTAGACACCTCAGTGTCACTGCCGAACTAAGAATGATCCACAAACCAAAACTATCCAGGGGCAGGGTCCTGTGGGCAACGTGGACGCAGTTTTTACACTCCAGCAGCACTGCTGTGTCTGATCCACTCACACCAGTACAACCCACAGTAACACCACCGTCAGTGTCACTGCAGTGCTGAGAATGATCCAGCACCCACATAATACCTGCTCTGTGGTGGTCCTGTGGGGGTCCTGACCATTGAAGAACAGGGTTAATTAAGTATACAGAGAACCAGATGGACCACAGTCTGTTACTGTAGAACTACAAAGTGCTGCTATATGGTCAGTGGAGCTGATACAATAGACAAATAGTGTAAAAACTAGGAGGTGGTTTTAATGTAGTGGCTGATCAATGTATTGATACAGAGAAGGACCACTGTCTGATGGCACCTTTGCTAGGGATGGGTGGATTGGTACGTAGATATCCTTACTTCTGATCCTTATGTTAGCTTTCAAGAACCGATTCCAGTGCAAAAACATTTTTTTACAGCATGGCTATGTATCCTGCCTTTCCATGACAATGAAGTGTATGTAAATGATGGTGTAGTATAGGTACTACTTTTCCTTCCACCTTCTTCCTCCTTAAAGCCGGTGAATAAAATGTTCACGTTAGATGTTATATACAGTAGTGACATTGAAATGTGCAGTGTAATTGGTAGACTTCTCTCAACAAATCATGAAAAGACTTACCAGACTCAAAAGTCCAATAAGATTACACCTGTAACACCTGCCCTATACCACCTGTAAAACTTCAAGCAGGATATATATGCTTACTCTTAGTTGTTTTATCTGGTTAGGGATTTCATTTTCATTAGATATACACTCATCATTAAAAACTGCACCCAGAAGATTGTGCATATTAATTGAGCAGTGATGTCCTCCATAAGTCCTGTTAGTGCCAGCACCATTGGCAGACGACTGCATGACACAGGACTACATGCACACAGACTGTTACAACGACTGCCCTCAACACCACGTCAACAGCACCAAAGACTGCAATGATGTCATCCCAGACTGTCATGGAGTGACTCAGAATGGCACCGGGTCATCTTCAGTGATGTGCCCTGCTTTTGTCTTAGACGACCAATGGATCTGTGTGTGGAGGCACTGTGGTCAGTACCAAGATGAATGGTTTGCTGTTGCGTGCCACACGTCCAGAAGGCCTGGTGTCACTCTCACTCCACCCATACTACACAATCTGTATGAGAATATTCAAGCTGCATGGGATGGATTATTGCAGGACACCATTAGGAACCTCTACAACTCCATGCCAAGAAGCCTGGCATGTTCCCATATTTTTGAGACACTCTGTTTAACACTCAAGTTTAGAAACATTATTAATATTATACTCTTTGTTCGAGTTTGGATTTTCTTAGAACTGCTCATGAGAGCCCCAAATGGCTTGGACCACCTGTAAAGCCCATAGGATGGTCCATGCCAGGCTACCAGCACCACGTTGGGTACTTTGCTTATTGCTTGTATATTGTGTATATTGTTAATGTCTGTATTTATTGTGTACATGTGGAGTCATCATGTATATTGTGGACTGTCAGTTAGTTCTATGTGTACTGGTACAGTACTAGAGAGACACAAACTACCCAAGCCAAATTCCTTGTGTGTGTCAACATACTTGGCCAATAAACCTGATTCTGATCATCAGTAATACTTTCGCCTGTACATATCGAAGCAATAGCTTGCTAGCACTGCTGGGCAGCGCTTCACTGTTTTCTGCCTTCTATACTGATGCATCGTATAGCCCTGCTTTTGTGGGTTTCACACTGATGATGATGGATGTTCTCTGAATTTGAGCCTTCCTTATAGACACCCATTAGATTACAGTCAGGGAAAGCTGTGCCAAATGTGAGGGGTTAATCAGTGAGGCAGAAGAAGTGAGTGAAATATGAGTTTTGACAGTAAGCCCTAATTAAATTACATGGATGTCATCCATTTAAGAATTATGACAGAGTGTCTATCAGTACGGGCTCACCCAGCGGACAGCTTTTTCTCCATATTAAAAGGGTCTATAAGGAAAACTGCTGCTATAGCAATGACACAGCGGGATAGCTAGTGGTACACCACAGCCTTGGCAAACGAGCGCAGTAAATGTCATACATATCCGCTTAGTCACATATATCACTTTGGGCCTGCATTCAGTCAGAACCGTCCTGGCCCGCTGGGGCTGCTGGAAAGCCGAGACAAAACACATTCTTTATTTTAACCTTCCATTAATACTACACCGTCTCAGCCCGGTCAAGCTATACTGCACTCAATATGACATCAATTAGACCCAGCTTGACGTCATGCGTGCACCTTCTAAGTTCAGCCTTGGCGTTTTTATAAGGACGTGGCTTAGCAAAGCACTCCTGCACACAATAGCGGTGGGCTTCAGTTTTTATTGGACGTATACCCTCTTCATAATTCTAAGCTTTGCCAGTATTTATGGGCATATGAGTTCTAATTCACCTCACACTGCTATTCTGTTCTTATGGGAAAGACACTTTTATGCGTGTGGTGAAAATTTTTAGTGCCATATTCCACAACACTACAATGTGTTCATGTTGTTTTTGGCAACTGTTGTTGGTATTAAAGGGCAGATGTGACAGAAAACTGAGTAGCGGGATTTCCAAAAACTGATAAAGTTTCAAAACATGGCACAGTCCATGTAGTATGTATATGGGATCTGAGTAGCAAATTTTGAGCTTGTTGTTGTGATGTCACAAAACACAATATTAGGCCGACTGAAGGATATTGATAAGTCACACATATCGACAATTTACTTGCTTCATCCCAAACGCTGGTTAACAATGAAACTATTTTTGGAATGCGGTGCAAGCCTGAAATGCAGGAATGGATGTACCATAGCACGGAGAGGGAGAACTAAGAGATAACCTGGTGTCCACCTCCACCCCTACTGCAAAATCTGCAGGAATTGTGTGAGAATATGTCCAATATGTCCAAATGTCCAATTGTGTGTTGCATTATCAAACATGGTGGCCCAACGACATACTGAGAGACACAAATTCTGTATGTGTAGCTCAATATATTGTTGCCGTGCAAAGAAAAACATTTTTGTTGATTTTTACTTTTATGCCTCATTTGATCACATAAGCTCCTGTTTACATTCTGTGGAAATGTCATGAAGAATGGGCAAACAGAAATGGCCCAAATCTGCTTGGAAATGCGTCTGGTTCCATTGACTTCCATTCAAATTAAATGAGGTTTTGGCCTCTCCTGTAAAGTAGTCATTTTGGAGATACCTGTGTTTTTTGGACAGTAATTATTATTATATTATTATTATTATAATAGTTATTATTTCTGGTAACCTTTATCTTCCTTCCTAATAGCACTGCAATCCAACACTTCCTTCTGGTTGCAAGTATTCTTTTGATGATTAGTGTAAACATAAGCCATAGTTATTCATTTTTCCATACTGTCCCAACTTTTTCTAATTTACTGTCATAGAGAACATGGGCCATATCACCTTTATTGCCTCTGGTTATGAATATCTGTTTTGCGGTGCCAGAAAGCAGACATATTTAGACTTCATATACTCTTACACTACTGTAGATTACCGCCATACTGCTTGGTTACATTATCCTGCCAGCATGTAATAAAGAAGAGTAACACACTGCGGAAACAGTATGATGAAATGGGATATACACAAAGTGGAGATTGGAAATGATTTAGTGCATGGATAAAAGCAGTGCATGGCAAATTATTGTGACAGTAAGTAAGCCTTGGCCCTTTTTTAAATGTGATATATTTGATATATTTGATTATACATATTAAATATGGCATATGTGAACCTGCTGGAACAACACACTTTCTCTTGGTGAACGATGCATGTGGAAATCTAAGACATGCATGAGCTGCACACTGCGTTCCCTCCATTATTGCAGTTGCGCTCGGAGCATCTAATTGCAGTGACGGTAATGACCTTAAGTGATGTTTACAAACGCTTCAGCTCTCTTTGGTTTTGCCCTCTGGGGGTCGAGGTTCAGCACTCCAACCACAACCTACAAAGAAGAGTGTGAAGAAAAACAGCCCTTCGGCCTCGAGAGGGAATCAGCCTGTTTAAGCGTGGATAATTGGGTCTCTCTGGGTGGCTGCCATCTTTATACCACCTCTGAACCCACATTGTTTTATTTACTTGCTCGGATTAATACAGCTAATAAGCTAATGGCTGCTGCTGTTGTTTTCTGCTAAGCACTCAAATGAATAGCTTGTGAAAGAACAAAGCACATAAATTTAGCATAGGACAAAAATTCGGTGTTGTTAAACTAATGCCACACTTAAGGAGTTAATATGTACGAGTGTTTTGCCTTGTTTCATGCCAGACACGGCGCTAACTGTCTAGACCTGTTAGCATGGCACCAGAGCTGCTCTATAATCCCAGCCTGTAAGCAGGCCAGGTGGGATGTGACCGAGCATGCAGATAGATATAATATCTTGCTTGTGTTCTAGATAATAAGCACTGATATCTGCAATCTCTATGTTTCACATGCGGCCTAATCTTTTAACTCTAGCCAGTGCTACGGCTAAATAAGAAAACTCCATGTCTGCTCACTCGCAGAGCTTTTGGTTATTACTAATCATAAACACAATCTCATATTGAGCTGATTGCATGCAGTTATGAATCGTTATAGCCTATGGAGAATGCCAAGCGTGTCTGTGTAGCTGACCTCACAGAGTCTACGCACTGCAGTCATGGATTTGTTTGCTGGCGTAGTTTGGCAAAGCTGCAGTGTAAGCTTTCTGCTAAAAGCGTGATTAGCGTGGTGCTTTGTGTTTGTAGTGAGCCTGCATGCACTGTTTAGTTCAATGTCACTATGCCTCGTCTTGGAAAGAAGGTGGAGGGGGTGGGGGTGGAATTATGTGACTCGGGGTTTGGATTGTGGCCTGCGGTTCTGCGTGTAATTGACCATTTACCTGAACATCGCCACAGCCAAGAACAACACACTGGCACTCGGGCTCTCGCACAAACAGAAGTTTAGCCTCGCTTTGATATATTGGGAACAACAGAGAACAGTGAAATAAATGCTCCCTTCATTGACATTTCCAGACATTAGCTGGAAAATGCCCTGCAGCATTTAGCTTTACAGGAATCCTTCTGCAATTTTTTTGACTTGCAGCATTGATCACCATGGAGAATAATTTCCTATTGCTACGAAACAAACAGAAAACCCACTGGCACATGTATAATAGAAGGTAAAGGGCAGCTGCTGAGTCCTGTGAATAAATGTTTGCAAAACGTGATTAAAGTGAATTAGACTCTAACACAGGAGTTCACACCCCAAGCACAGTTAGGTCATGTGATTCATTGGGACATCTGTAAATGAATCCAAACACACGTATGATTGATGATTTCTTGCATAACAAACACGATTTTACAGATGGGAAAAAATGATGCTCACCATCTGGTAGCTTTCTGTGGTCGCAGGCAACATGAACTCAGGCCATCAGGCTGCTAAACAGCAAGTAGTTCTGGTGATTCAGTCACTACACATCTCACCTGAGACATCGTCATGATGATCTCCATAGACGATCCACACCGCAATGTAGACGCACTCTGCACTTCACAGCTACCACATCCATACCTGCACATATACAGGGGTTGGACAATGAAACTGAAACACCTGTCATTTTAGTGTGGGTGTCTCATGGCTAAATTGGACCAGCCTGGTGTGAAGGTTCAGTTAGCAGGTAAGAGCACAGTTTTGCTCAAAATACTGCAATGCACACAACATTATGGGACATACCAGAGTTCAAAAGAGGACAAACTGTTGGTGCACGTCTTGCTGGCGCATCCGTGACCAAGACAGCAAGTCTTTGTGATGTATCAAGAGCCACGGTATCCAGGGTAATGTCAGCATACCACCAAGAAGGACGAACCTCCACCAGCATCACGTAGTGACCTGGCCACTATCCTGCAAGAAGAACGGCTTAAAATCCCTTTGACCACTGTGCAGGACTTGTATATGTCATTCCCAAGACCAACTGACGCTGTATTGGCCGCAAAAGGAGGCCCTACACCATACTAATAAATGACTGTGGTCTAAAACCAGGTGTTTCAGTTTCATTGTCCAACCCCTGTAGATAGACATCCTGTTCATGCTCTATCTATATATTATATTGTCTCATCATGAAAACATACACTCATCATGAAAAGAAAAACTGCACCCAGAAGGAAGTGTGGGATTGCAGTGCTGTTGGGAAGGAAGATAAAGGTTACCAGGAACAACACATGATGGTAAATTAAGACTGATATGGGGAATATTCAGGAATGTACCAGGCCTTCTAGACCTATGGCAAATAACAACACACCGTTCATCTTGATGCTAACCATGGTGCCTCAACACATGGATTTGTTGACCGTCTCCACCAAGACAAAAGTGGGACTCGTCAATGAGTTACTCCATGATAGTCTAGCATAACACCATTGCAGTCTTTGGCGACATTGACGTGGTGTTAGGGCCAGTCATCGCAACGGACTGTGTGCATGTAGTCCTGTGTCATGCAGCCGTCTGCCAATGGTGTTGCACTAACAGGATGACTGATGGAGGGCATCACTGATTGTGGCTGTTGGGTCAGTGAGGTACAGCAATAAGGCCTATCCTTGCTTACGTCACATGCGTGGCCAAGCGTGAAACTTCATTCCTGTTGGTCGATTCCTCCTGGGGGCAAGTATTTGTGCAACTATTCTTTTGATGATGAGTGTAAATACCTGAAGAGTTCCTGAAAGTGGTCCCCAAAAGTATGTGTTCTGCATGAAGGGTCATGCTTATTGGTTTCTATCATAAGTGTGTTTCAAGTCAACATCAACAGCAGACCAGATACCGCAGACAGAGTTGGAAAAACACTGAGGCATTTCTTCAATGCAGTCCTCGGTCATTCTCTATGCTGACAAAAACACCAGCTATTCTGAATGAAAAACAGCGCTGTCACTCGTTTTCTCCCTGCACTCCTATTTTTAACTCTGTTTTGTGCGAATTTAATTCGCTCCTGCAGCGCGTTCTAGCGAAGGCTTTTCAGCTGAGTAGCTGCCAGTGGCAGTCTCCTGGAATCCGGGCCTCTTAAAGCCGGCCCTGCTGAAGAGAAGCAGATGTTGCCTTGGCTGGAATTGAAACGGGATGGTCCAGACGCAGGTTGCTGACGGCTTCGAGCGTAACCACATGCCCTCCGTCTCTACGTCCACTACACTGAGTGTTTAATAACTGGCTACTCTGAAAGGGCAGGTGATATATAGTAAGGCTGAAGGAGAGATGCGAGGTTACGTGGGACTTTACGCACTTCAACAGCGTGACCCCCCAGTGCACTCACAGAAGGAGCGAGCGTGTTTAGGAACATGGTTTTCATGCTCGAGCCAGCAGCATTGCACTCTGGGCTCCAGATTTCATGCCTCACAGTGGAATACTGACAGGCAGATGCCTTTAATGTTCCTCAGTTGTCGCTTTGCCATTGGTTGCTTCGGCATGCAGCGAGGAGAGCCCTGATTTGAGAAAACATCTCTGGGTTTTCTAGTTCTTTGCCACTCTGGGGGGTGCATAAAGAGCGTGTTAGCAAGACAGATCACTATGTTTCATTCTGGTCCAGTTGGACAGCATGCAATGCGCTGGCACGCATGGGTTTCACGTCCTTTTGCGGTGGTACTTATTTTCAAATTCACTCTCGTCCCATTTACATCTGGTTACTTGCATTGGCATACTGTTTGATTGAGGTTTATGGGATAATAAAGTCATAAGTAATTACATGTGAAACGCAGTGAGGTGTGCGCTTGGGTTTTCACCACCCACTACACTGCAGTCTTGGGATGTGCTATCGCTCGTTTTTGAACTGCTACAGTCCTCGCTGTGGGATTTGCTATGGATGTATATCCTTCAGGCGGCAGTCCAGTTCTGTTTTGGTCTTGCCTTTTTGCACACTTTGTGGTCACTGTAACTCTTAATTTATTCTCCCATTAGGAAAAGACACAGCAATTTATCAGCCCTCCGGGACCTCCACAAAGCCAAAGGAAATTTTCCGCCTTACTGTCAGTCCTACAACACCAATGCGCTTCCATGGCTAACAGCATGCTGTTCATGATTAACAAGACTAAGCAAGCCCAGGTTAGCCTGACTGTAGGGGGGAACACTGTCAAAAACAGCAACCTTTGACTCATGACTTTCTTTCCATTGATGATATTGGATCCTCTTTTCATGTGGATTCCCACAAATTGTTCTTCCCAAACAAAGCTAACTACCCAATTCTAAAGGAAATTAAAGTTGGTGGATGCTGTCCATTCATATAACTAGCTATCTGTGATGAAATGAATATAAAGAGAGCAGTAATCCTTGTATATGGCATAAAGTCATTGATTAATACATTCAGTTTTGAAATATTAATCTGCTTTCTCTCAGGCGTCTGTTGCGCAACATAATTTGGCCCACATTGCATGATGACCCTTAAAACTGTCTCATATGCAAAATCTGGAATCATTCAACCAGTTACATGTACTTAAAATACATTTTTAAGGATTTGTTCTTCCCAAAGTACTTCCCCTTTAACATCAGTGCATTACTAGCGTTTATTATGTGCGTTATGAAGAAAATTACCATAAAATTCTATTACAATTGTTATCTTACAATGCAGAGGCTTTTTAAGAGAGAAAATATTTATGATTATGAGTTGTGCAGCCATCTTACGGATGATTTGCAGGGCATACTGGGAATTTTCTCATAACACTTCGTTTGGCGTGTGGCTTTGAAAAATCTTAAAGGGCCATGTAGCCCTAACACTCCACTCTACCCATCCATTTCTACAACAATCGGGACAGCTGGCTAAGTGTTAGGTGCAAGGGCAGAAATGGGATTGGGCCTTGGTAGTGGTTGGTGTGGCACAACAGATAGCATAATGGATAACACCACTCACCTGCTAGAGAGCTATCAACCCATGTCAGAGATTTCCAGTCTGGGTAACTACGCTGTGCAACATCAGTAAGAGACTATGGACTCCTAACACCATGTTAGCCTATCTGAAATACGATTAACCTTGTTAGTTGCTCTGGATAAGAGTGTCAGCTAAAAGCCATTTATACGTATGTTTCTGGAGAGTCAGTGGGGACACATTGACTAGGGGTCAGTGTGTCAAATAGGGACACTTGCTAAGGTGAAATAAGAAATCAGTAAGGGATATTGACTATGAGGTGTCAGTAGTGACAATGACTGTGAGGAGCAATAGTCATTTGACTTTGAGGAATTGACAGGAAGTCACTATTAAAGTCATTATTGAGTTGGGGCATTGACTATAAGATGGGAAACAGTGAAGACATAACTATATGGGCATTGACCAAAAGGATGTCTAGTGAGGGGTCAATAAGGGACATTGACTATGATGAGTCAGTGAGACAGTTAAGGGCATTGAGTTACAGGCATTGACTATAAAGTGCCAGTGTGTTAGTTAAGGACATTGACTATGGAGAGTCAGTGGGGACACATTGACAAGGGGTCAGTGTGTCAAATAGGGACACTTGCTATGGTGACACTCACTATAAGGGACATTGTTAGGAGAAAGTCATGAGTTACAGGAAGGAAAGTCATGACATTCAGTTAAACAGGACAAGTGACCATTACCAAGAGGAGTCAGTGATGCAATAAGGGACATTGACTATGATGAGTCAGTGAGACAGTTAAGGGCATTGTCTATGGGAAAACAATGAATTAGTAATGGACAATGATTATGGGGAGTCATTAGTTAGTTATGGACACTCACTATAAGCAGCCCATCAGTTAGAGACATTGATTATGAGGAGTCATGATTCAGTTAAGGACACTGACCATTAGGGGTCAGTGAGACAGTTAAGGACACTGACTATTAGGGGTCAGTGAGTCAATTAAGGACAATGACTATGAGGGGTCAGTGAGTCAGTTAAGGACAATGATTATGAGGGGTCAGTGAGTCAGTTAAGCACAATGACCATGAGTGGTCATTCAGTCATTCGGAGACACTGTTAGTTAGAGTCAGTCAGTCAGTGTTTATTAGAAGCCATTGAGTCAGTTAGGCATATTTGCCTATTACTATCATTATGATGAAGTAAATCAGACAGTGAATCAGTTAACGTTGTTGGTGAATGGCCAGTCGGTCAGTTGCTAATTCAGTGAATTTGTCAGTCATTAACATTGACTATGATGGTCAGTCATTCAGTCAGTTAAGGACGTTGACTTTTCTTGGCGGACCTGCTCAGTGGAAATCTTTCCCATACTACATTGCTGTCTGGCTGGACTGACAGAGACATAGTATATGCACGTATGCCTTTGAATATTAATGCTTTTCTGTCTGTAAGATTGAGTCTGGCCTCATTCTGGCTCTTGGAGGTGCTGGGTTTTTGTGCCAGGTCGCTAGCACTCATGCTAATGTGTTTTGGAGCCATGCTTTTCCATGTTCTCCTCCCAAACCTCGCGATTCAAGGCATGTGCTGATGGCCGGCATATTGTTTTGTTTAATGCTTCCATACGAAATTTCAGGGAAACGATTGGTTGTCTGGTATGCCACAAGCGAATAAAGATATCTGCTCCTGTTGAATATGTTTAGCATGTTCAGAGCCGTACACTGTCAATATGGTTACGCTCTGGTTTCCTGTTGAGAAGTCTGGGCGTATTGGTTGACGTGACTGGTTTGCAACGTTTTCTCTCGGTTGTATAATTTAGCTCTGAATAGCAAAGTGTTTGCTTACGGTCCCGTGTTCAGGTACCCTCACCTTTCTGGAGGTCAGCAGGTCAGCTGCAGTGGGACCTTGCGTGTCAGAACCATGTTTAGCAGAATGTTCCGCTGGGTGACGTTAACATAGAGCTACATTGTATAGAGCAGATTTGCTTATTTAGAGTATGACATCACACCTGTCCTGCTAATGCTGCTTCTGCTAATGCCGTTTCTGCCTGCAGTGTCCTGTAATGTTTTATACGTCTGCCTTGCTTTTTTTGGCACATCTGTTTTTCTGGTGAGCAAATTTTATACTGGTCTTCCTAAGTACAGTGATCTCACTGGGTGTTACAGTAAGTAGTGTATCGAGTATGGGTGGCTTTCTCTCCATGGCCTGGCTGTAGGTCATAGATCTTGGGTTATATTACAGAAACATCCTAACTTATCTGTTTAGACACCATGACATCTGCAGTTACGTTCGGAATACCACACAGAAATATCTTTCCTAGGTTCACAATCTTATTTCAACCCCAGATAACAAAAAGTACTACAGAAGCATCCAAATTTAACACAATATCCTAAATACCGTCTTATCCTTAGGACAACTCTAATGGTGTCCCATTGTGATACACTTATCATCAAAAGACTATGAGGAACCGTAAATGATGATACATTTAGCCTGATATGAGCAATATTTATTGAGCTACACATACAGAAGTAGTGTCTCTCTGTATGGCGCCGGCCCGGCCTGTTTGCTAATGCAACATGCCAGACGTCTCAGCATGGAGTTCTAGAGGCTCGTAATGGTGTCCTGCGATAATTCATCCCATGCAGCCTGAATATTCTCACACAGTAGCCTTTTGGACATGTGGCACGTGACAACAAAACGTCCATCTTGGTGCTGACCACAGTGCCTCCATACACAGATTCGTTGGTCATGTATACCAAGACAAAAGCGGGACTCACTGAAGATTTGAAATAATTTGCAAACCTACCCACCAAATTTCATTCCTGTCGATTCATTCCTTCTGGATGCATTATTGTTAGTGATGATGAGTGTAATACATGTTTGTCACGCCTCCGCGTCTCACCGGCTTCTCTGCTCTTCAGGACTCCACTTCCCAGAGGGCCACGCTCGATGACGTCATGTATATGCGCCCCCGGTCGGACTCTGTGATTCGCTCTAGATCGCCCGAGTTGTAACCTCAGCTGTATCCAATTACTTCCTGTATTTAAGCCACTCACAAACACTCACATTTTTGCGAAGCTTTGACAAACCTAGGTTAGCAATCCTGAGCGTTTCTTTCTTCGTATGGTCTTACTCTGGTTTCCGACTCCCTTCGTTCCTTTACTACTCTTTCGCCTAATCCCTTTTGCTCTGTTTGTACCTCTGCTTTCTCTCTTTGGTTTTCCCCTTTAAACTTGTTCGCCCTCGCTGCTTGTTCTACCTGGTTCTGACCTCCGGCTGTCCCTGACTCTGATTTAGCTTCTCCCATTGTTTTCGCTGTATACTGGTGCTTGCTGTGAGTGCCTGTTTTCTAATAAACCATTCCTGGTTTTTAGTTCTGCACACGTCGGTCTCGAAGTCTTTTGTCTAACAATGTTACACTTATTATGCAAATGTAATTAGCAGTGTTAGGTTAGTCTCTGCAAATAATATAATAAAATATTCGTATTGCAAACAAACCGATTCGCTTTGTGAGAGTGGTGTCCGTTCTAACCAATCCAAGAAATCCCAGACACAGCCAAGGTTTCCCCCCATTCCTACCTAGTATACTGTATATTAATGTTGATGAGAACTTGCCAGATAAAACACTGCAGCTATAGCAGGGTAAAAAATGAGGAGGCACTATTGAACGTGTGGCTGTTTGTTTTGAGGAATAACTCAGCACACCTAGCAGGCCGGCAAACCCCTTGAGAAATGGAAACCCAACCTTTCTTTTACTTTCTCCAGCAATAGCTATCTAGCTAATGAATGAACCTGCAGTTTTGTTTACGTTATTTCATTTATGTGTTTATGTGGATCTGTCATTGCTTGCTTGATAAAAGAGATAACACTGATTAGCACTGACATCATTGATTATTGACCTTTTCTTCTGTGTAATGAATTTTGACCTCACCAGTTCTTTAGTTATATGGATTGAACATGGGAAGTTTCTGTAACAAGGCCCCGGGTGTGTACCAAGTATGTCGTTAGCTCTGGTCTTCTTTGTTTCAGAACAAGCAGAGCTATTGTATTCATTTATGTCGCTGGTGTATAACATACACTGCCCATATAATGGCTGTAATAATTCCAAAAGCATTAGAATGACAGTAATGCAAAAAAACATTGCTTGGAATTGATAGTTCATCCGCATGTTTGAGAAAATGTAATTATTCCAAATATTTCAGGCTGAAAAATGGAGATTTTGAGATATGACACCTGAAAGCAGCAGAACAGGAACGCAAGTTCTACGACTGGACACTCACTATAAGAGTCAATCAGTTAGACCATGATAATTAATTAATAAGTTTCTAAATAATTGTTGTGTTGGTGGGGTGGCTGTCTTACCACCTGAAGGGCCTGGCTTTGATTCCCAGTCAGGGTCCTTTCTGTGTGGAGCTTGCATGTTCTCCCTGTGCCTGTTTGGATTTCCATCACGGTCCAAAGCTATGCAGCCAAGGTAACTGGAGATGCTTTCGGAGACCTTTTATCCATCCTGTTGCTAAATAGTAGTACTAGTGACTTCCTGCAGAGAGCGCTGCACGAGGATGTTGGGGCTATAAATACATGTGGGGTGTGAGTGGTGGGATTCATAGATTGAGACGAGGTGGTACAGTGCAGTCAATGTCTCGTTCTATGTGTGGAAAATGGCTCCAAAGCAGATGTTACTGATTGGATAAAGGGAGTGATTGTATTTGTGTGTGCCAAAGACCATAGTGTAAAAGAAGTAGCTGAAGCTGCAGGTGTATGGAAGTGTACAGTCATATGTATCTACCAGCAGAATTGGGCCAGGTATAGGTGTCCAACAGATCTGGCCCAAACTGCGCAAACATTGATGTGTTAGATATGTTTCGGTCACAGGGGACTCTGAACAGAGCGTGATCGGGTAACAGGGAGAATCATAGAGAGGCATGTTACAGAGTAATGAATAAAGTTAATATGAATGCATTAATGGAGGGAGGCTGATATGAAAAACTCTGGATTGAGTATCATTAGATAGTAGCAATGCAGAATCATGGCGTGTGACAGATGCTGAGTTGAGTTTGGATGAGAATCATGCGTGTTTTGGAGTGCCTGGACAGGATGATAAGAGAATGATCTACGCTTGGTTCAGAAGTATTAGAAGAAAGTTTAGATCTATCAGACAGGAGGGGATATCCTGAAGCTGTGGCAGTTTGGCCAACGTTGCTCTCCAGAGAGCCAGAGTTATCTTTCATCCTGATTTCTATAGCTCACTTCTGAAAGATTCAGGAATATAACTCACAAGTTTGGCTCTGCAGGCTGTTTTTGCACATCCGTTTAGGACTGTAATGCCAAGCCGTAAAACCGGCCATTTCTGTCGTTTACTCTGATCTTCTCTGGTTAATAACGAGGGAGCTCAGTGCTGTTGTCACTTTTATTTGCTATGTAATAAACGTGATCTACCACAGATCTGCCGGAAGTTCATAGATTCCTAATTCGTTGGTGTTACAAACTATCATTGCAAACAGGAAAATGAATCTGAATAGGAACAGAAGTTGCACCTCACTTACAGCCGTCACGCAGCACACTGAGCATTATTTATTAGTGCAGTTAATTCTGGTAAACAGATTCCTGTGTTTATCGCACATCAATTTTATACGGTATTTTCTGATTTTTATTACGTTTTTCAGCCGACACAAACTTACTCAACCAATCACTGCTCTCTCAGTGGCTCAGACGGTGACGGTGACGGTGATTGACTCTGTCACACAACCTACAACTTTATACCAGCCTATCTATCTATCTATCTATCTATCTATCTATCTATCTATCTATCTATCTATCTATCTATCTATCTATCTTTTTATCTATCTATCTATCTATCTATCTATCTATCTATCTATCTATCTATCTATCTATCTATCTCTATCTATCTATCTATCTATCTATCTATCTATCTATCTATCTATCTATCTATCTATCTATCTATCTATCTATCTATCTCTCTCTATCTCTATCTATCTATCTATCTATCTATCTATCTATCTATCTATCTATCTATCTATCTATCTATCTATCTATCTATCTATCTATCTCTCTCTCTATCTATCTATCTATCTATCTATCTATCTATCTATCTTTTTATCTATCTATCTATCTATCTATCTATCTATCTATCTATCTATCTATCTATCTATCTTTTTATCTATCTATCTATCTCTATCTATCTATCTATCTATCTATCTATCTTTTTATCTATCTATCTATCTATCTATCTATCTATCTATCTATCTATCTATCTATCTATCTTTTTATCTATCTATCTATCTCTATCTATCTATCTATCTATCTATCTATCTATCTATCTATCTATCTTTTTATCTATCTATCTATCTATCTATCTATCTATCTATCTATCTATCTATCTATCTATCTATCTATCTATCTATCTATCTATAGTACCTTGTATTTAGTACCTTGTTTGTCAACATTTGTGGCAGATCTGTTTCCTCAGCCATTCATTCCCTCATTCCTGGTGGTGGTGGTGGTGGTGGGGGGGTGTCTTCTGAGCTCTGTATGATGACTGCAGTCAGTCCTGAAAGCATAAGCACATTGCTCTCATATATGCAAGGTTTTGTGGGTCTAATTTTGAAAGCAGCAGCCCATCAGATGGTTTATCCACAGTTAGGACGTTTCCAAAAAGTAGTGGAAGGTCACAGTTTTGAGAGGAGCAAAGAATATCTTTGTCACTTGAAGACGTTCGACCTGTTTGTTCATTTTAATGTGACATCCCCCCGAAATATCATGCTGCATGCGGTGAATAAGACATTTATTGGCTAGGTGTACAATGTGGCCTTTACTCAGATTAAAACACCAGCATTTCTGTCTCAACATGTGCTCAGAAATCTCAACAAAGTCAGCATGCCCAGGTAAAAATCAAATGTATTTAAATCTAGAATTCTACTTTAATATCAGCACGTACATTCCAAGCACGTTATTGCTTTGTGTGCTAAATGCAATAAGTACATTCACCTCAGTAGTACTACAGTACACATAATGTAAGTAAATTAAGTATATTTTAATGCATTTTAAAATTTCAAATGTAAATTGAATATCAGCAAGTACATTGTAAGCACATGATTGCTTTGTGTGCTAAACATGCAAATAAATAAATTAATTAATTAATACATGTACATTTTACTTCAGTAGTGCTTCAGCATACTTAATATAAGTGTACATCTCAGGTAAACCTTAAATATATTTTAATGTACCAGAAATGTACCTTTAAACTTACATGTACTTATTTAAGTGAATCTTAGTGGTGTCTCAGAAAAGTACAGTTAAGTACAATTAATATATTTAAAACGTATATATTTAATAGCACTATATATATACAGGGGTTGGACAATAAAACTGAAACACGTGTCATTTTAGTGTGGGAGGTCTCATGGCTAAATTGGACAAGCCTGGTGGCCAATCTTCATTAACTGCACATTGCACCAGTAAGAGCAGAGTGTGAAGGTTCAGTTAGCAGGTAAGAGCACAGTTCTGCTCAAAATACTGCAATGCACACAACATTATGGGTGACATACCAGAGTTCAAAAGAGGAAACATTGTTGGTGCACGTCTTGCTGGCGCATCTGTGACCAAGACAGCAAGTCTTTGTGATGTATCAAGAGCCACGGTATCCAGGGTAATGTCAGCATACCACCAAGAAGGACGAACCACATCCGACAGGATTAACTGTGGACGCAAGAGGAAGCTGTCTGAAAGGGATGTTCTAACCCGGATTGTATCCAAAAAACATAAAACCACGGCTGCCCAAATCACGGCAGAATTAAATGTGCACCTCAACTCTCCCTACACCATACTAATAAATGATTGTGGTCTAAAACCAGGTGTTTCAGTTTCATTGTCCAACCCCTGTATATTTAGCATGCTAAGTACATGCTAAAAAAAAAGAACTCTTTCAGTACATTAATCATGAGTTCAAGCAAGCATATTAGGTATACTCAAAGTAAGTACTTCAGTGTACTGTTTTCCTCCTGGATGGAGCTCCCCTTATACAGTGATAGGAAATATGGTAGCACACAGAAAGCTCCAGCAGCACACTGATCCATTCTACTACAACCAACATGCACATGCCTGATGCCAAATACTCTGGAGTCAGATTTTAATAGACAAAGTCTAAGACTCTGAATGAATTGGCTGCAACATGTTATGAAGGGTTCTAATCCACACTCGCAGTAGTGTCCGCACTGTGGCTAATCGATAAAAGCGTAATGATTTGTAAGTGGCCAGAAGAGTCACTTTGTGCATGTGCCGCCTTCCAGAAAATATGTTACACATCACTGAACCTGTTTCCTGCCATGTCAGGGGTTGCTTGTAGCAACTTCGCTGTGGATTTGGCCTGGGGCCGGCGGAGGAGGGGAGGAGGAGGGTGTATGGTTTGAGTTATGGCCAGAAGAGGACGTCTTAAATGTGTGTTCTGCATAACAACGTATGGACAGACATGTTCGCTGTAATTTCCGGGGTTGTCACGGTGGAACGCTTTGCGCAGTCTGAGTTGAGTGCCAGGATATAAAGAAAAAGATACCCATGCTTCCTCTGCACGTTATTGGATATTGGAACCAGACGAAGTGGCAGAGGACCCCAAGTTCTCCTTGGCCCTTGTTTTCTCTCTGGGCGAGACGCGCCGCACATCTTTTCTGAGTTTGTCTAAATTAATGTGCGTGTTTGAGGGCTTGAAGGAGATAGCGCACGGTATTTAGATGCCGCAGATAAACAGGGAGAGAGAGTGAGACACAGTGAGATTGGGTTTATGAAAGAACCGGCCATGGCTAACCACAACCACATGCTAGCTGGGGAGCCTTCCTGCAGTCGACAGAGCGAGAAAGGGAAAAAACAACAAAAAACAAATGGGACTACACGTGTGCCGTAACAACGCCGGACAGGCCATATGCGTCTCAGGTTGGATCTCCATTGAGTGGAAAAACAAGACCCCACACCACATTGACATAAATATTCCCGCTCTGCTGTCAGCCGTGCAGGGGCTGAAGCGTAACTCAGATATAGATTTGATTATGCAAGCAGTTTTTGGGGGTCTGTTTCCAATGAGGCAGCAGAAGGGTGTAAATCTGGTTGGGGCAAGGGGGGTGCGTGCAAAGTGATGATGTGTCCAGAACAAGTGTTGATATGGTCAGGCAGCGCCAATCAATGATCAAGGTTAAATTTCTTTAGACATTTGGAGAAACTCCAGTAACGTATGTTAATGCTTTGAGGCCTAGAGCTGTTTGCTGCTGCGCTATACATTCAGTTTACATCCAGTTCAGTTTAGTTCTGCTTATGTCAGCCTTCTGAAAGTGACGCTCAATCATAAAGTAGCCGAGCCTTGCTATTAAAACCCAGGACTGAAAAGTATAATGATACATTAGGTATGTGATATATAAATGTTGCAATGAATATCAAATATACTCATCGTTAAAAACATAGTTGCACCCAGAAGGAATCAACCGACCGGAAGGTTTGACATAGTGAGAGATGTAATGGATTCAAGTTTGATACTCGGCCACCATGTATGGTGGTTAAATGTCCGGCTTTTTCAACTACCAGTCCTCCGTCCTACAGAATACCTGGATGGACACCCTATAAGTCCTCTATTTAAAGTGTCCACTGTTATGATGCCTTCCTTTTGGGGTTGTGAAAGGGTTAGGCCATCCTACGACCATGTGAATTAATCAAGGACAGGTCTTATCGCTGTACCTTACTGACCCAACAGCCACGATTGTGGACATTCAGCGAGCAGTGATGCCCTCCATGAGCCATCCTGTTGGTGCCAGCACCACTGGCAGACAGCTGCACAGACCGTTACGTCGACTGCCCTTAATACCACATCGACGACTCAAAGGTGTCATGCCAGGTGTCATGCCGCCATGGAGTGGCTCAGACTGGCAGCGGGTCATCTTTAGTGATGAGGCCAAAGGTACAGTATGGCACTGCTTGTCCATTTTTCGGCATTGGGAATCTGCCATGAGCCAAACGTGGCCCACATGCTTAAAACATGCAATTGGCCCACCTGTCCCAAAACAGATCTGGTCCACTGACACGTGGCCCTAATCTGGTGCATACGTGGCCCACATCTTGCAACCGGGAGCAATTTGCCCAAATGCTGTCAAGCTGTGCAACAGGTGGCCCAGATGAAATTGGGGAATGTGGGCCAGATGTGGGCCAGAGCCATTTTGGTCATGTTAGCCTAAAGCTGTATATGTTTAATGGTTGGGCTTTATTGTGCCAGACCATGGGTCTGTGTGTTCACCGCATACATGAGGTATGTGGCTATTAATGGCCTGCCTGCTACCTCAGCTTGGTTGCTGTGTTCTGTAAAAGAGTGCTGGCTAAAAATGTTACACAGCAACAGAGCATTGTTTAGAGCATTGTTAAAAAGTAAGTGGCATCCACCAACTCTTTCCCAACTGCACAATTCTTTGATGAGTGACTGAACATTGATGTGATCCACATCCAGAAACTTGTCCAGTCCATGCCAAATCCAAGCACAGCTGTTATTGGTGCTCATGGAGGTATTGCACACTATTGGTTGTGTTTCAGTTACAGGTGACTCATTTCAATAACCTCTACTACTTAGAAACACAAAATCAAAAATATGGACCGAAAATTTGGAATCTGCACTTTTTAACAGAAGTTCTCCACTTGCTTTACCAAGCTATGAATGAGCACCAATCCAACAGATTAAGAAGAGGTGCTGCACCATGGAGGACCTAGCGGGGTTTAAAATGAAGCACATGGGAAGTGAATTGACGAGGTTATGCTCCTCTACATGAAGTAGAACCTTTGAGCCAATACAGGCCTATGTGGTTTTTTCCTCGTGCAAATTCAGGCGTGTGTTTGTGTTGGATGGGGTCAGGTCTCTTCAGGGATCGGTGGGAATTTATTGGACTGTCAGCATGAAGAGGTGTCGGGTTGAGCCGGTCACACAGCTAAAGGTAGATGTCCCATTTCCCATTTAAAACTCCGGCTCGCTTCATTGGGCTTTTTTTCGCCATGGAGAAAATTCCCTGTTATGAAAAATAGCTGACAGTGAAAATGAAGTCTCCAAGTCCCTTGCATCCTGTACCCAAGTGGCTTAATTTATTATAAGTGGGCTGGCTGAAAATGATCTATACAGCTAAATTACTAGCTGAATTCGTTCCCATCCACCATGGCACTTTTTTTTGTTTTGGTGGGTGATGTCATGAGGTCGCTCCAGAGCCCTCCATGTTTGGACTTGGTTTGGCTATAAAATAATCGCGTGAGGTTTTTATTCCCATATAAAAATAATAATCACCGGTCTGATCACAGAAGCACGTACGCGAGCCGTCTTCCAGTTGGAATAACATTTTGATTTGCTTGTGCTTGTGTCTCCATACACGGGAAGGTGTGTTCACATGTGTGTGTGTGAGAGAGTGAGAGTCCTCCAGTATTAGTTTAATGGAGAGTGATGGGACACTGCTGGACTTCTCGGCTTTCCTTCCCTCCATTCATCTCTCTCCCTTGATTTATTAAACATAGTTTTGCACTGACATTGTTTTTACACATCATGTTCCATATGAAATACGCTGTTAATGCATTGCAGTCAACACCTGAATCAAACTGCTCTAGAGCATATTAACCCTTTACTCCTAGGCCAAACACAAAGTGTCTATATCTGCCTTGTGATCTGGTGTTCTTCCTGAATCGTGTGAGTTCTCAGTGTCATTGTTGGATTTCTTTTCATTTTGATACCTAGGAAACAATACACTGCCTGGCTGAAACTATAGCTGCCATTTAAATAATCACATATTTGAGCTTCGTTGATTGGATCATTACTGAGGGGATTTATGTGTTTCAGCTAACAACTGTCTCTTTAACCCTGATGCAATGGGTTCACGTGTAGGTAACACTGTACATTGAGTGTTGACGGATATATTGGGTGTTAACTGATATGAAATAATGCATTGACAATGGTTAACTAATATTAAGTAATGTAGTTGTTGCATGTTTGCTTAACATTACTAAACCACTTTTGCGTTATATTTAATAATGTATTACTTCATAACACTTAGTCAGGTGTTACCAACATTTATTGTTTTATTGTTTTTCTTGGCCTTTATTAAACTGGGTTGGGTGGGCAAGTAGGAGGCCCTCTAGAGGGTCTCCAGAAATGAGAAATCTTCAATACCACTATTTTGTATTTTGAACAAGCATATATATGAACAAGAAGACATGCTGACATAGCCCTCTAACCAATCAGAGTGGTTTTTAACTGTGTGCTTTGCCACATTATTGATTCACTGATATGATTTATCTATTGCCAGTTGCTTCCCAATCAGTATCAGAATCAGGTTTATTGGCCAGGTATGTTGACACACATAAGAAATTTGGTTTAGGCAGTTTGTGTTTCTCTACTACTGTACCAATATACACATAGTTAACTGGTAGTTCACAATATACGCAACGAGTCCACATATACACAATACATACAGACACTGTACAATATACACTCTACACAGTCTACACACTATACACACCGGCACCATATATACACAATACATACAGACACTGTACAATATACACTCTACACAGACACTGTACAGTATACGCTCTACACAGTCTACACACTATACACAACAACTCCGCATATACACAATACATACAGACACCGTACAGTATACACTCTACACAGACACTGTACAGTATACGCTCTACACAGTCTACACGCTATACACAACAACTCCGCATATACACAATACATACAGACACTGTACAGTATACGCTCTACAGTCTACACACTATACACAACAACTCCGCATATACACAATACATACAGACACCGTACAGTATACGCTCTACACAGTCTACACACTATACACAACGACTCCACATAAACACAATACATACACACACTGTACAGTATACGCTCTACAGTCTACACACTATACACAACAACTCCGCATATACACAATACATACACACACTGTACAGTATACACTCTACACAGTCTACACACTATACACAACAACTCCGCATATACACAATACATACACACACTGTACAGTATACACTCTACACAGTCTACACACTATACACAACTGCACCTCATATACACAATACATACAGACACTGTACAGTATACACTCTAGACAGTCTACACACTAAACACAACGACTCCACATATATACACAATACATACAGACACCGTACAGTATACACTCTACACAGTCTACACACTAAACACAACGACTCCACATATATACACAATACATACAGACACTGTACAGTATACACTCTACACAGTCTACACACTATACACAACGACTGCACATATACACAATACATACAGACACCGTACAGTATACACTCTACACAGTCTACACACTAAACACAACGACTCCGCATATATACCCAATACATACAGACACCGTACGGGATACACTCTACACAGTCTACACACTATACACACCGGCACCATATATACACAATACATACAGACACTGTACTATATACACTCTACACAGTCTACACACTCTACACACCGGCACCACATATATACATACAGACACTGTACAGTATACACGCTACACAGTCTACACACTATACACACCGGCACCATATATACACAATACATACAGACACTGTACAGTATACACTCTACACAGTCTACACACTCTACACACCGGCACCACATATATACATACAGACACTGTACAGTATACACTCTACACAGTCTACACACTATACACACCGGCACCATATATACACAATACATACAGACACTGTGCAGTATACGCATTACACAGTCTACACACTATACACACCGGCACCACATATATACATACAGACACTGTACAGTATACACTCTACACAGTCTACACACTATACACACCAGCACCATATATACACAATACATACAGACACTGTACAGTATACGCATTACACAGTCTACAATGCAGAGCGAGTGTTTCCTTCATATCATCCATATTTATCTTACAATTACATGCGACTCATCACGCTGTGATGGATTATGCGAATTGTTTCAGTCCTCTGGACTACGTTTGGACGACAGCAGTCAGGAATGTGACATTTCCGGCTGGAACAGTTATGTTAAGTGTGCGGCTATGTTAAGTGTGCTCTGCACAATCAGTGTCTATAACGGATCGACGGTGGACCTTCAGCGTAATATCACTTTTCAAGACAAATTACCCGGCTCTCTGTCCGAAAACAATCGAACCTAATTATAATATAATTGCCAAAGAAAATCTTGTGTGGCTGGGTTTACTTTAGAAATCCCAAGACACCTAATCGAGGTGGGGTGGGGGGTGGTGTTGGGAGACCTCTTTGGAGAAAATGGATCAAAGAAAACTGTGAGGGAGAAGTGATATACAGCGATGGGAAAGGAAAGAGCAAACAGAGCAGCAGTTTCCTATGAAGATGATATAGGAAATGTCACGGATGTGATTTTGTCATCCTTGCTTCTTTTATATTTTTAGTTTGAGATATTTTTCCCGGTACGACGGATAGTCCGTCCGTAGACGACATGGAAAAAAGCGAAGGTAGCTTTTGGATCTGTAATTTATGTCTTCCTGTAGAGTTATTCCCAGCATGCTCTGTGTTTTGGAGACCGTTGCGGAGTGTTCTGGCTAGCGGATGTCCCGGGTGAACCGCTTTCACCCCCCGTGGATTTCCGAGCCGCTTCAACATCAGACGTTTTTCTGACAGATGCTTTGTGTTGGTTTGCTGTACGTTATCTAAGTGAGTTATCTGAGCAAGTTGTCCAAATACAGCAGGATTTATATTAGCACAGGAGGGTCGTGACTCGCCTTAGCTCAACCGGTTGACTGTACAAGGGTATTTCTTTGCTGCATAGCAGTCATTCACTGTAGCCCACGATACTATTAACACGATTACTTTGCATCCTGATAATCTCTCACAGTTTGCAGGGAGTGTTCTGATTGGTCACTCCTCAAGACCAGTAATATCCAGTCATAGCCAAAGCATGGTGTGACTTTACAGTCATCACTTCCCAAGCCAAGAAATTGGGTGGAAAGTATGGATTCTCATCATGGCAGGTAGAAGTAGACATTTATCATGATTTAAATTATTTTGATTCAAAGTCAGTGCTTTGTGGAAAGAAGAAGAAGTGTTACTCCATCATTGCTTCACATCAAAACAACCTGAAAGGAACAATAAAATCAGAAAGAAGTATCCTGTGTAGTGTCAACATAATACGTGCCTCATTTGCTCTTTTTTCATTATGCAATTTCCTCATAACTGAGATGTAAACAAAGTCGTTCAGAGAAGTCTGATATAAAATCTTCCATCCTGGAGAAACTTGGAATCGCTCGCAGTGGCAGTGATGGGAACCAGACGTCTGAAGAATTCAACGCCCATACACGCTCCCTCACAGAAAGTCATGGACATGGTTCCAAATAGGTTGCATAGTGTTTCCCACAACCCACTCTCTGTAAATATGTGCTGCAATATTCAGTGATTAACTTTATTCAGCAGTTGTTAAGAAACTGTGTTACTTGTTACTGGTGAAAGGAGGACATATGCTCTGCACATTTAAGAGCATCTCACAGGAAGTCATGGATGTGGTTCCAAATAGGTTGTATGGTGTTTCCCGCATCTTACTCTGCATGGTATATGCTGCAGTATACAGGGATTATTTCTATTCAGCTGTTGTTGAGAGATTGGGTTACTTGTGAAAGGAGGGCGTGTGCGCCGCACAGTTAAGTGCATCTCATAGAAACGGATTAAGCAGCAAAATATTTACAGGAGGAAAAGCTCGGCTGAACGGCTGCGTTGTATTTGTTTTGACCTCCGTGTGAGATCGGTTTGTGTAGATCGCTGTAAGTCAGATAAGGCCACACGATCCCAATCACAGCTGATGTGTGTGTACATCGGGTCCAGTCTAATAGAGTTCATTCCCCTCATTATGCATGCGTGCACTTCTTTGGACGACTTTGGCATTCTATTTTCAATTGGTGTTTAGATCTAGGGCTAATTAAATAACATGGAGAGGAGAAACAGACTCATTCTGGCTCACTGTAGTCAAGATGTCCAGTGACTGCACAGCGAAGAAACTTGGCACTTTCTTTTTCCATGCGGTACCAGTGAAAAGTTTGGGCACACCTACTTATAGAAGGTTCTCCTCATTTTGAGATTAATACTTTACTCTAGAATCAAAGTGAAAACATTTAACTATAAAATAGCACTCATGGAATTATACAGTCCACCTTAAAAACCTCCAAAACAGACCTTTACTGGAGGATGAAACAGATTTCTTAACCTGCAGTGGAGGCTGATATGACAAGGTTTGTTTCTAAGCAGGTTTGGAGCAATTCTATTGGTCTGTCCATCATGAATATTCACTAAACTGAAAGGAGATTTTTAAACTGGGCCAAAAAAAAGAGATAAGGTTTTTACCCAACAAAATATATATTAGAGATGGCAAAATATATTACAGTGACCCATCTGTGAAACAGGTGAAACACCCATACACACACACACACACACTAATAAACACATATACACAATAGGGGGCAGTGAGCACACTTGCCCAAATGGGAAGAGGTGTTGAGGGGCAATCCAATCAACAGCACTCGGGAACAATTGGGGATTAGGTGCCATGCTCAAGGGCACTTCAGTTGAGTCTTGATGGTTCAGGGAACCTAGTGACCGGTCCCAAGAGCACGGCTCTGGAAATAAATAAGAGAGCACTCCAGTTTCTTCTTTAATCAGCATCTCCACATGTACAGCAGGTTCTTATTGAGGAACAGAAGGTTGGGTTCTAGCTTTACTGGCAGATACAGTGAGAGTCTGGTTCATAAGAAGGTCAAGCAGCAAACATACAGGACAACACAGCCACAGACTGGCAGAGGGCCAAAACCACTCTCTACAGACCTTGATGACCACAACCTTATCCAAACGTCACTTAACCACCGTAAGATGACTTCTAGTGGCCTACAGTAAGACTGCCGAGCGGTGGCTGGGGTAAAATGCATAGCGACCATGGTTCAAAACAGGCGCCATTAGTCATTTTCTAAATAAATGTAAATAGATTTGAAAATAATATCTGATCTGGAATTTGGTTCCAGTCATGTAATGTAATGTTTCCAGTAGTGTACAGACAGCACTGCTCAACTTCATTAAACACAAACCCATAAACTGTAAAACTAGAGAAACTGATCTTTTTGAGGAGGTACATGCGGTATATCAGGATATGTGTTGTTTCAGACATCTCATCAGTTGGAACTGGTAAGTGTAAGCCTGTCTATTTAGACAGGTGTGTCTAATTTTTTGACTGGTGCTGTATATATGTTTAGTGTTGATGCTTTTGATATACTACCCCTAACGTTTCAAGGATTGTAATTAAATGGTTTAGACTTCTAGATAGTCTGGCTTACTGAACCAAGCATCTTGCCAATGATCCATTCTGAATTTAATGGCCACTTCAGAGGAGTTACGACCAACACTGGCCAGCCTGAAACACACCAGTGTGTAGAATCTTAGATTGCTTAGTGTCTGCTGCTGCCATGTATTCTAATAAAAGATGCACAAGGCGTCAGTTTTATTATTAGTAGCTGCACCGATATTTTTTCACACAAGGATATTTTATCCATACATTCCTGACTTATTTAAATGAAGTAATGATAAAAAAATGCATCTGATGAATCAGACCAATGCCACCAAGCTCTATCCGGATGGGATAAAAGATTGCATGTGGTCCAAATTCGATTTCACTCTTTTGCACATGCTTCTCTGGTTTTGTTTTGCTGTCCAGACCGGCCGTATCAGTGTCCTAATCCCTCGTCACCTTACAAAATTACAGGCTGAACTTCTCCAAACTCAGCGGCCATCTGAATGAGTTACGGATACAAATCTAAAGTTTGGTGGATTGTCGAGGCAGTGTTTGGTCTTCCAGTGTATGTATCTGTTTAACACATTTCCCAAACCGTGAAACCGTGGCTAGATAGATAGATAGATACTTTATTGATCCCAGAGGGAAATTCAAGGCATCCAGTAGCAGATATACAAACTATACAGAAGTAACAACAGAAGCACAAGAGAGTTGTACAGATAGAGACAGAGATACAATATAAAGTATGAAAGTATAAAAATAGAGTCTTTAGTGTCTGTGTAAAGTGTAAAGTATAAATGGAGCTAGTGGTAAACCATTTGCTGAGCAAATTGATAAGATGGCTGGTGTCAGCCATACAGACAGTGCAAATACGCAGCAATATAAATAATTGAGCAGTGCAAAATGTGTAAACAGTACAGAATGGAGTAGGATAATACAATATAAATAGAAATAGGGCATTTAGGAGGGAGTGTGTGCAGAGACAGGGGTGCGTCCATTGAAGTGACCGGAATGAAAGAGTGTCACCGAGTTTTTCATTTGCTGAACTGAGAGGAGTTGAACAGTCTTATGGCCTGAGGGACAAAGGACTTCCTGAGTCTGTCTGTGGAGCAGGACTGGGACAGCAGTCTGCCACTGAATGGGCTACTTTGGAAGTATTCTAACCATTCGCTTGGCCTGAGAAGACCTTATCTCCATCCTGTCTAACTTGGGACCCCATTAGCAGGAGGAGAACCCTATAAGAGAAGTTCTCACAGACAGATTAAAGGGACAATAATAATGGCAGCTATGCATGTAAACTGTCTATATATTTACAATATCATCGAAGCACTTCTTTATGCCATTTTGGTGACGGCCATGGGGGGCTGCCTACCAGGAGCTGGCATTGCAAGGAGCCATTTGGAGAGGTTCATGGGAGGCACTGTTGTTTCTGTTAGTTAAACGGTCTGTGTTTAAGTGTGTTGTTCCGTGTTGAGTAATGGATTTAGTTGTGGGGGGCTTGTGACTGGAGTAGGTCAACATCAATGTGAAGCCCATGGCTGGTAGTGGCCTCCCACGTGAGTTCGGTGAAATGAAGGTGCTTTTCCTGTGCGGTTTAATAAAAGAGTTCTCGGATCAGAACCATTAAGTTAGTTAACGTTAGCTAACCATAGCTGAAGCTCAGAGCTTACTTTTGTGAAGGAAACTTGGAATCCACCAACTTGGAATCCGGAAGTCCTGCTGGACTCTAATCTGCCTTAATCTTTCAAATACATCACCACTATCAGTTTGACTCTTTGCTATGTCTCTGGTCATGGAGCTTTTTAGAAGGACGCCAAGGCTTTTCAGGTTTCGTAGAACCTAATCTCTGTTGATCCAGTTTGTTTGCTTGCTTCCATGGCTGCAGCACAATGTGTTGGCCTGCCTTTTGTTCCATATCTGGCAACCCAGAGTGTTGAAATTGGTACTGGGAAATGGACAGTGGCTGGGACCATGGGCCAAAACACAAATAGACCACTGGCTGTATCACTGTTGTCGAAGAAGCCAGCTTTTTTAACCTAGCATGTCACAACATGTCAGGATCAGCTCTATAGGGGTGGCAGCTTCCACACCCCCAAGGGGAGTTGTCACATCACCTCCCACCTCACCTGCAACCCTAATTCTGCAGTTCCTAAATGTAATACCAAATTGTGTAACGTTATTAATTCAACATGTTCTCAAACCAAAAACTCATACAACAGTCAAAAATACTGTAAAAAGAAAATAATCTTTAATCTTTAAATTGCTTATACACACATCATAAAAACGAATAGCTGCACCCAGAAGGAAGTGTGGGATTGCAGGGCTGTTGGAAAGGAAGATAAAGGTTACCAGGAACAATAAATAATGATACATTTAGTCTGATATGGGCAATATTTATTGAGCTACAAATAGAGATGTCAGTTTGGCTCACTGAAGATGACCCGCTGCCATTCTGAGTCACCCCATGACAGTCTGACCTGACACCGTTACAGTCTTTGGCAGTGTTGACGTTATGTTAAGGGCAGTCGTCGTAATGGTCTGCGTGCATGTAGTCCTACGTTGTCCGGCAATCGCTAACCGGATGACTGATCCAGTATCACTGCTCGATGAATGTCCACAGCCATGGCTGTTGAGCTTCTTTTTTTTTTGGGCCAGGGACCAGGGTTTTTTTTGGCTTTGTGCTGTCCCGCTACAGGATGGAGAATGTATATCAGTGTGTATTTATTTATCCACTATTGTGAGCAGAGTCTCTCTCTGCCCATTGGTAAGCTGCTCTGGTAATGAGGAACCATGCTGGGATATGCCCTTCAGTGTAGCAGTTTCTGAAAGTTTGATATCAGGTCCTCAGTGGGGTTATAAATTACAAGGGCTTCTAGTTTACTGTATTTAATCCCATATTAACACAATAATATCCATACATATAGTTCAAAATTAGGTGACCAGTGCACACCCAAGCTAAACAGAATGAATCAAATGAACAGTGTGGACTGTGTAAGTGCTGCATTTGGTCTTTGGTTAGTGTTTAGAGCTTTACTACAGTTGACTTTGTCTGAAGGCATGATGGCAAAACATCTGTGCAGCTTCATTTGAGCATCTGGATTTCAGATGCGCAAATTGCATCTCTTTGTAGCTTTTGTCCAGCCTATAAACTAGTATGTGATATAGTTTAATTTTGTCTCATTACAGCAGAGGTTGGTAAATTCAGTCTTAGACATGACACGTGTACCAAAAGCAACCCCCCACACACATCCACATTAACATGCCACCCCTACCCCGGTAGGATGTTCTAGTTCCACCACTGCGGAATGTCAGTTAATGCGTATAACATAATAAGCTCACCAGACAACATATGAGTCCCCTGTGACTGAAACATACCTGATGGCATGTAATATCTCCACAAGCACCAATAATAGCTGTGATTGGATTTGGAGGACACATCAATGTTCAAACACTCTAGTATCAAACAATTTCACAGCTGGATTTGGTGGATGTCTTCCCTGGCACTCTTCTGAGGAGAGTTTCCTGTAGACTGGGATTTTAGCCTGTGCTGGTAGAACTGTATGATCGTACGCTTCCATACACCCGCAGATTCAGATACTTCCTTCACACTATGGTCTTTGGCACCCCCAAATGCAGTCACTCCTTTCAGCCAATCATTAACATCTGCTTTGGAGCCATTTTCCACATGAGACATTCACTACACTGTACCACCTCTTCTCAAGCTATGAACTCCATCACTCACACCCTACAGGTATTTATACCTTCATCATACTTGTGTAGCGCCATCTGGGAGGAGCCTGGCCTTGTTACTACCTTAAAGCCTGGTGAGCTTATATTGTTTCTTTACACAATGGCGTTACATCAACTGTCATAATCAGCCGAATGCACATCATCAAGGTTTCTGCATTGTGCTATGGCTGTGTCACATTGAGTTAAAATGGGCTTCGACCATATTCCCATAGTAGGATTTTGGTCACAGTTCCCATCAACTTTGGATATGTTGGGAAAGGACAGTGATAGGATCTGAACAGATTTCCTGTTTAATATATCGGTATTGCAAACTGACCAAGAAAACCAACTTGCTGAACAGTTCAGCACAGGCAGTGAACATCCATATGGAAATAAAGCAACTTCACTTCTGCTCTGTTTATTGCTTTGGGAGCTTTAGTTGTTTACAGGAAACAGGAATGTCATGTGTGCAGGAAACAAAAAGCAGGGAGGAAAAAAAAAGAAGAAAAAATAATAAAAACACACAGATCAGCTTTCCGCTCCCCCACCCCCCAAAAAACCCTTCAACATCCAACCTGCCTGTCACGCTTATGGATTAGAGTTGCTGCACTATTCAAACGCTATTGTGTAATTACGTGGTTACATAATGAATTCCAATCACATTTGATTTACAGTCTGCATTGTTTAAGGCTGGACTTCTGACTTTACTGTTTGTTTTGACATCGGAAATGAGAAAAGGCATTGCATTGATGCTGTTTGCAAAGCAGAACCACACATGTGAATTCAGGCATCAGTCAAAGTGTCTATCAAATACTGCATGCTTGCATAACAGGCAAAGTTATTACAGAAGCCTTTTAGGGGGTTTTAACACTGTCACGTCAACACCATGGCTAGCCAGCAGGCGAAGTGCTACATTAAACCAGCATGAAATCATATTAACAGAGCTTCCCCCCAACCCCAAACAGAGTCCAGTCTAAAGTCTGCTTTAGTTTTACACTAGAGCTGCAAAGCCAGTGTAGCTAATATGCTAAGTCAGGGGTGCACAGCTTTGGTCCTGGAGGGCTGGTATCCAGCACACTTTGGTGATGTACCTGCTCGAACACACCTGCCGCCTGATTTTCCCCTTAGCCCAAACAGATTTAATCATTCTGAGGTGTGCTTTAGTTTTACACTGTATCTGCAGGGCTAAGCTAGCTAATACGCTAAGCCTTGGCTGTACAACTGTAGCCTTGGAGGGCTGTAGCCTTGGTGTCCAGTATAGTTTGGTGATGTACGTGTTCAAGCACACCTGATTACCGTCACTTGCTAATTGCCAGTGTGTTTAAGTAGGGAAATCTCCAGCTGTGCTGGACGCACACCGACCCTCCAGGACTGAAATTGTGCACCCCTGGGCTAAGTAATAGAACAATTAGCAACATGCCAAATCTGCCAAATTCAGGCCCTATTGAGATCCACTTGCTCGAATCAACGATATGAACAATAGTATATTAATAAGTGACGTTATTACAGTCTGTGAAGCTATAAAAGTCCATCAGGGGTGGCTATGTTATTATGTCAGTGTCGGTCTGGACAGCAGCCTTAACGCTACATTAACCCTCCATTTGACTTCATTTATATTTAACGTCACTCGCAGCCAGTGAGTCCTGGGTGTTGACAGGTGGAGCTTTACCTTGGCTGGAGTTTTCAGTTCACCTGCACAAGCACCTTAACACTATACCCTCCAAAAGGGCCATTAAATCAACTCTGGCCAGTCCTACACCTCACACACTCATAGAGTGGAAGAAAAGAACATGAAAAAAGAGGGACACATCTGGGCTCAGTGTGGAGGAATGTAAAAATAAGAGTGAATGTGTATGTATTTAGCTCCTTGTGGGGCCCCAGTTGGCTTGGGCCAGGGGTTACATAAGGATTTCAAAGGTGAGGAAGCCGTGTTTTCCAAGCGGTCAATAATGTGGGAATGATATATGTGGTATTATGGTTCTCAGCAATGACATCATTTCTATTTCTGCTTTAATGGCTTCATTAGGCCCCGTTCCTTTGTTTGGCTGTTTATCCCAGGTTTTGGCACCAGAATTATAGGTGGGGAACCATTAGAGGTTGAATATAATGCAAAGGTATTTGCTTTAGGTTATTTTGCAATATGCAGCTGTTTCAGAACTGTATCTGAGCATTTGTAGATTAGAGATTTTAGTGTTCAGTTGGCTAGGATATTTTTGACTCTACGGTTGTGTTGAAAGGTAAGTGTTGTGAGTAGAAAAATGTGAGTCACCTGTGACCAAAAAATTACCTAATAGGTCATTATTGATCATGTGACATGGTTAAAGACTGGCCTCCCACAGAACACAGTAAAGCAACCAGTAACACAGAGACTGAGAAACTATGGACTGTGCTGCACTAACCCTGCAGGATGGAGACGGTTGTGGAGCCCTAATATTTATTTATATATTAGTTTATTTTGATACAGATCTGGAGACTCTGGTGTAACACAAATGTTTAGACCAAATGGAAATACTTCGGTAAAGATATACCGCAACACAAGTTAAGTACAGTAGCCAATTACATTTACTGAGTTACTGTACTTGAATTAGACAAATAAGGATGATTAGACAGTAAGTGTTGTGATTAGGGCAGCGTGGTGGTGCAGTGGGTTACACTGCCGCCTCATGGCAAGAGGGCCCTGGGTTTGATTCCCAGCTGGGGAATGTGGGGTTCTTTCTCTTATTCCCATGCATGTGTGGGTTTCCTCCAACAGTCCAAAGACATGCAGTCAAGAGAACTGGTGTGGATGTGTATGTCTGTGTGTTTGCTGTGCCATGGTCTGCGACCCAGACGCTTTAGACGAGTGAGTGTTGTGATCATATTGCTTTGTATTGCAACTGTTAAATACTTGGCAGTACACTGAGACCACATTGGTGACCCTTTGATCATGTGACATGGTTAAAAACTGGCCTCCCACAGAACACAGTAAAGCACTGTGCCTGGTTAGAGAGCTTGTTTGCCATTTCAGCCATCTGTGATAGCAGTACTGCAACAACCAGTAACACAGAGACTGAGAAACGATGCACTGTGCTGCACTAACCCTGCAGGATGGAGACGGTGGTGGAGCGCTGATATTTATTTATATATTATTTTATTTTGATACAGATCTGGAGACTCTGGTTTAACACAAATGTTTAGACACCGCGTCAAACTCTTCTCGGTCAGTTTGCCGTCTGAGCTCACCCGTGTAGTGTGCGTTCGGTGGTGTGTGTTGCTACGGAAGGTTTGGGTGACTGATTGTTTTTGCATGTTGTACGCTTGATAAATAAAACCATCAGCACGTCCTCCTGACTCATCTGGCTGCGCACGAACACGGCACAAACAATGCAGATGCTAGCACACAGCCAGACTGATACAGCGAATCTCTGGAAACAGATCAAACGGCGTTAGCCGCTCGCACACACAGAGATGCAGCATCCTGCCACGTGTTCCACTCTCCGCTCGGTCCCTCTCCACCTTTCGCGCCAGGAAAGATATCACACACAAGGAATTTGTCTTGGCAGTAACAAGCTAATACAAAATTGGAGGTGTAGGAAAACAAAACACTTCATAGTAGTGTGCAGAGGCACAGCTGTTTATAAGGACAGCAGGCTTTTGTTTCATCTGCTTCTTTACATGGATCTTAATACATGTAATGTATTGGACATACAACACGTAAAAATATTTTGCCTAAAGTATTTCAATATTGCCTCTGAAACCTCCCGATACAGGCTTGTGGTGCTGCCTGGCACATGTCTTCTCTCTTTGTCATACCAGCTCCTCTGCTTGCCGCATGCTACCATGCTCAAGTCTTTCCAATGCACTTTCCCCTTGGCCTTGAGCCTCCTGTCACCGGCACCGCCATCAAGCCTAGGGAGCCTTGCAGTGTTGTCGCTGAAAGCTCAACTTTGTTGAAGTGGGAGGTGGGCTGTGAGACCCCAAACGTGAAATTTGAACCTGACCCCGACAGACATTTGGGAAACAGTGACTGAACCCACAACAGGAGCTGCCAATCTAATAGTAGGGTGTTTCTTTGTCTGTCTTATTCTGTCTAGTGTAGTTTACTTTAGGTTCTGCAGTGTGTGTGTGTGTGTGTGTGTGTGTGTGTGTGTGTGTGTGTGTGTGTGTGTGTGTGTGTGTGTGTGTGTGTGTGTTTGTGTAAAGGGAGGTAAACTGAGGTCACACTAATCTGAGTCTGGATTGTGGCCTGTAACTCGATCCTCATCAGCATAAGTAGTGAAATAAAGTGTGAAGGCAGAAACACACAGGTGCTTCCACACTGACTAATTAACCTAGACTCACATCACAGTGGAGTCATATGACGGAGAGAGGGGGCGTGAGGGGGTGGTGTAGGAAGAAAGTGAAAGAAAGAGTGAGGGAGACAAAGAGAGAGACTGACAAAGGTAAGAGAAAGAGAGAAGAAGGCAGATATAAAGATAAAGACAGAGAGACAGAAAGAGTGCACACTCACATGTCCCCAGTCAACCAATCACACACGGTCTAGCTGGCCTGAGTACTGTTTTGTGTCACCTGTCGCTCATCACACATCCTGTTTATAAACCCCTTACACACACAGCGAAGTTTTGCCAAACCTGGTTCACAATTCCCAGCGTTTCTCCCTCACCTTTAACTTTGCTATTTCTGATTCTGACATCCCTCTCAATCCTCCCTTTGTTTCTGGTTGCCTGATATTACGCTTTTCTTGTCTCCTTCTGTTCTCCCGTATACTCACTTGGAATACCCCTCTAATACTGTTTGCTGCCTTGTTTGCTCTCCTGGTTTTCCATCTTTGCTTGTATCTCCACCTATGACCTGGCACTGCTCTCTTGTTATGGGTGCTCGTCCTTTACTGTTGTGTTTGTAAACAGATTGTTTAATAAAACTCCTTTGACTTTTAGCTCTGCGTGCCTTGTGCCAAGTTCTTTGCGCCTGACAATATAATTTCTATAATCTGTTATTTTAAATGACGTTGCATTCTGAGTTTCTGTAAAGCTCTGCCATTAGATGCAAAATAAGCTTTGTGACTTTGGCTGAAATAATAGCATGTAGCTTTTACCACAGATGTATTACCTGGCTAAGTGTGACTTTATTTATATATACATACATACAGACATACATACGTACATGTGTAAATATATATATATATATATATATATATACAAATAAAATGCATTATCATTTAGTGTCAATGTTAAACTCAGCAGAGCAGGGCTAGTCCTGGACCAGGACAGAGAGCCACTGCAGTGCAGTGCTGAATGAGGGTACTTAAGGTTAACGGGGGTCCTCCTGAGAGCAACCCTTAACATCAAATGAATAGAAGCAGTTTCACTGTGCACTGACATACACCCAATGAAGTAGCGGTAGCTTTAGTCTGTGAGTGCTGTCGACTGTGAAGTGTGTGAGCAAAAACAGCAGTCGTCTATGTCCCACTTACATTTACTGAGCACTGTCGCTGCTTCTCTCTCTCTCTCTCTCTCTCTCTCTCTCTCTCTCTCTCTCTGTCTCACTCTCTCCCTCTCTCTACTGCTCTATAGTATATAGTATGGATTTGGTTAGTGAGAAGGTTACTTCTCTTTGAGCTATTTGACCTCGGCTAATTTGTTTCAGCAGTGTTAAATCTCCAGAGTATGTGTCCACATCTGGAACCACAGTCCCCCACCATTACACCGTCAACATTACACCATCAACTTTACGCCTTGAACATTGCATCTTAAACATTACAGCTTTACTATAGCGCTTTAAATGTTACACTTTAAACATTAAATCTTCACAACTACATCTTCAACAGTTCAACAGTACACGACTCCTTTAGTTAACCCTTAACCCTTTACATCTTCAGCATTATACCTTAATCATTACATAGTAACCATTACACCTTCAACACTACACCTTCAACACTACACCTTCAACACTGCACCTTTAGCATTGCACCTTCAATTTACACCCTAATGAACAAGGCTTAACCATTACACAATCGACATTACATCCTCAACATGCCACCTTCAATGTACACCTCAACTATTACACTTTTAACATTGTACCTTAACCATTACACCATCAACACAGCACCTTCAATTTACACATGTCTCTTTACATGTGTCACCTTGTTTGTAATACCAACACCAGAGACAGCAGTGATTGGTCGAGTGAGTTACTAACACAAACTATGCATCAACAGATGGACTAAAGCCTCTAACTGTACAGCCGCCCAAAGGAAGCTGAGTTTCTGAAGCAGTGTACACGTAGTGCTGTCGCTCAGTTGCCTCTGTGCTCGGGTGAAGTGTGATTGTAAACATATATCTGAGGGTGACAAAGCAGAACGTGTTAGTGAGCTGGTGTGTATGCGTGAGAGATAAGGCAGCCTGTAGAGAGGCTTCTGTGCTGGATCAATCTGGCAGTTTCTAACTGCTCTGATACAGGAGGAGCCCAACATTTATTCGTGTCATGCCCTCAAATGCTTATCACGTTGACCTTATCTTTAGAAAGGCAATCCTCTGTTCCTCCCTGGATTCATTTTTCTCTTGTCGTTACAGAGGCCCATACAAACAAACCAGTTATTACTTTCTGAAGTGAGAGAATTTGGTGTGCTATGTTACCACTGTTAAAGTTTTGCCAGGCTGCCTTTCCCATCAATCCATTTCGTAATAATAGAATAAAAAAAGTAATGTATTTGTAATGAACACATTTCTGTGACCACCAAGTTATAGCATTCGATGTCTTGAAATAGATTTGACTGTGTTAATAGTCATAGTGTCTGGATTTGTTGCCTAAGGCAGTGTTTTGCTTTACTGGCCCATAAAATCTGGCACAGTTTACGAAACAGTAGACTACCTATGATCTGAACTCAGTCAAACTCACATTTGTAACTTGCCTCAACTAGCATTAGCAACAACTCACCCAAGCTGAATATGAATATACATATTTCATTCATTTCACCTCAGGAGACGACCTAAGAATGCCCACACCTGTATAAGTTCTGAGGTGTTATCTTGGGAATGAGATTACGGCATGACAGTGGGTGCCAGACGGATGCTGCATTCCAGTTGTGCGTGCATTTAACATTGTCACCTGTGTCACCTGTGTCCCAGGAATACGCCATAGAAGGCATTATCTCCCACAGTGGACAGAGTAGTCCCACAGGTGTTTAAAAATGGTGGCCATAGGTCATACACGCTTAACATTAACACCACCACACTGGACACAGCTCCTCACCTGGGCTTATGAAGCTGCTAACTGGATCCAAGAGGACGGGCACCATGTAGTGCGGTCCGATAAGCCACGGCACCAGTTGTTTCAGACTTACGGTAGGGTATGTGTGTGGTGCAGACCTCATGAGGCCATGGACCCCAGTTGTCAACAAGGCATTGTGCAGGCTGGTGGTGGTTTCATACTGTTGCCTTAACTGGTCTGAATTAAACAGGCGATCCTCTGGTCACAAGGCCGGTTTCCCTAACTTACAACCTATGAATACCCACTCTTTCCACCTTATCAGTCAAAGTTTAAACCTAAAGCAAAACCAGGGTTAATGTTTTTCACCAAGCTGGTAGAAATGAGCATGTGATTCAAACGTGCATGTATTTCTCAGTGGTCATTTTGCATGGAGTTTCTTAGTAGATGACCCAGTAAACTGGCCATACCTTGTAATGTAGAGTGTCAGCAGAGTGTCGATAGGTAGCATCTCTGTTAGTAGGTCTGGTTTAGTTGTCAGCATGCAGACAGCACATGTGCTGTAGCACTGGCATGGAGTAAAAGGATGCGGGAAGCAATTTGAGCACAGCAACAGGAGAGAAACTGATATGCTGCAACCAAAAATAAGTTACAAGATAATGACAGTTTAATCACAGAACCTGTTCATCTTTATAATGCCATGCTCCATTTGGATTTATTTACTGGTTAGTTTGTTCATGAATTCTAGTACTGCATTCTTGAGGAATTGTTTAATGAACTTCCCACCCAGGATAGAGTAACCGATGGGAAACCGCAGGAAAATCGAAGTATAAACAGAACAAAGAATCAATAAATATAATCTCTAAAAATATTGTTCAGAAAAGCTTCGCCCGGCAGAGTGCTGGACGCTCTGGGTATGTTTGTGTGTTTAGGTGGCGGCGGATCACAGCCTGTGTGTTTGTACTGTATTGCTATAAGTACAGGCAACACAGCTGTGAGCGGGTTTGGGGGAGCTGGGTGGGAGCACTCTATGGCAAACTGAGAGAGGCATGAGTGGTTTTAATATAGACACTGAAGCAGACTTACACAGCCCATAGCATGTATTATTTGTCTATCCTTCTGTTTTCCCTAAAGGTCTGGTTTATAGCATTGGTATGGTTTTATGGAGAAAAGGAAAGTCATAATTCATTTTTATTCAGCCATTTTTACCAACCTCTCTTTATTCCTGGATATGATTGGTTATTTTGTTGTGGGATATTCCAGAACAAGCTCTGAGCATTAACTTAATATCCAACATTTTCAATATTACGTATATGCCGTGTGCATATGTGCATGTATTTCAGTATATTCCATATTTACTGAATGTGTGTGTAAAGAGAGAGAGAGAGAGAGAGAGAGAGAGAGATACAGAGAGAGTGATTTGTTGAGTGTGTATGTGTGACCTGCTTTTCTACTGTTCAGATTTATGGTGGTCTCTCAGCTCATTCTCCGCTTTGCCTGTCTGTTGGTTATCCATCACACTGTCCGTATTTATGTGTTTCCAGCAGACTGTAAGAGGCTGTGAGTTGTCCCAGGCCACCATGTGTGCTGTTTCCCATGCCTGTGTCTGTCTTCTTTTACGTATCACGCAATCCGTACGTATCACTCAGAATGATCTGGGAGTAAGAACACACACTGAAAGTTAATAGCGATTTAGATTTATCATGCATCTAACTTTAAAGGTAATTAAGATTTTTCCAAACATGCTATTGCACATGCATGTAGGTGGAGCCACACCTCTCCCTGCATTTTTGACCAGGAAGTGAAACTGCATCCCTGTCCATCATGGCCACATGGTGGGCAGTTAGATCCCATTGTTCCCCAGTGTGTACTGTCACCTGAAAATAAGTATAGGCCAATAAGATTAGGAACTGTCACTACTGGACTCCATTAACCTAGCTGCAAGAGGGGAAAGCTGAACTGTAACACTGGCACAATTGTAAGTTAGATTGTAAGCCACTTTCTAGTTAGAGACAATTGGAGAGAATCACACATTCAGATTACAATTTAGAGCCAGTTACCATTTGCATTAGCACACAGAAGAATTAACCTACCCACACTTTGCCTAGCGCAGTGGGCTGCCCTATGTATGGTGCCCACAGGAGCAGTTGGGGGTTAAATGCCTTGCTCAAGGGTGCTTCAGTTGTGTCCTGTCGGTTCAGAGAAACCGGTTCCGAAAGCAAGGTTGGTTTCCTAACCTCTAGCTCCAACTGCACGGCAACATAGCCAGTCTCCCCACACATACAAAGTTTAGTCAATGTGCAATTCCCAAATGCCTGCAATCAGAGCTTCTACTCCTTCGGGGATCAGCTGCCAGCTCTGATTATGAACTGAATATGAGTGAGAACACAAACTTAACAGAATGGAAACAACTAAGCCAATCCAATGCACTGTGAATGTGGACCTGAAAAACTCTCATCTCAGCTCATTTAAGCGTCAATTAAATATAGCTCATTTAAAAGTGTAGCAGTGTTAACGCCAAAAAGCTTTGAATCTTCATCAGCCAATTTCAATTTAAACCAATGAAAACAACCTGGCTGTGTGCACAGTGGATGCGTGCATAGTGTTCATGCCTGTGTTTGGTCATGCATGTATTTCAGTGTGCGCTTTTATTAAAGCAGAATGTTTGAAAGCACACACACATGCTCTCCTCCATCATCACCCACACTCCTGCAGATTTGTTCCTCTCTTGAGCTTCTCTCTGTTTCAACACTCTCTCAGTAGCGCTGAGTTAGAGCATCTGGGCTGTTTCTGGAGGCTCTGTGGGGTTTTCATGTTTTTTATGCTTTATGCTTCCCTGTTTTTTACCCAATTTACCCCCAACCAGGCCCATCTCAGTGGTCTAAATCACTCACATCAGACAAACACTTTGTTCTAAATGCCTCCCTAATCACTATTCCCGACATTGGAAAATCAGGATCGCCATATAGAATACTCTATAGGCACTGTATAGAAACTGTCCACTAACCACTATTCCAGGATCACTGTAGAACAATCATTTCTTTACTAAGCCGCTTATCCATCTGGGTAACGGAGAGTGCCAAAAACTATACCAGAGCCCTTTAAGCGTCAGGCAAAAAACACCCTGAACAGGCCATCAGTCTATTGCAGGGCAGGCTGTAGAACACTGTTCATTATGAACATGAATTTGTAATTTCGTCCTGTAATGTTTGAGACAGTAGTCTAATTCCATTCCATAAGATAAAACAGGATCTATCAAAATTTTGTGTCCACATTTATTCACTTGTGGTGCACTGTGGGATTGTAGGAGGGTCCTGGATAGTTTCCCCTACGTGTTTGGACCACTACTAAATGACACATAGACAAAATAGTCCACTCATACTGATTAGAGCATGGTCTCAGACATACATGGTCCAAAATAGTGCACTAAATAGTGAACAAGGCATACTCTTAGACCTCGCCTAAAATAGTGCACTACATAGTAAACAGAGCATTCTTTTAGACAAAGCCCAAGCTCAAAATACTGCACTACATAGTGAACAGAGCATTCTTTTAGATATAGCCCAAGCCCAAAATAGTGCACTACATAGTGAACAGGGAATTCTTTTAGACAAAGCCCGAGCTCAAAATACTGCACTACATAGTGAACAGAGCATTCTTTTAGATATAGCCCAAGCCCAAAATAGTGCACTACATAGTGAACAGAGCATTCTTTTAGATATAGCCCAAGCCCAAAATAGTGCACTACATAGTGAACAGAGCATTCTTTTAGACATAGCCCAAGCCCAAAATAGTGCACTACATAGTGAACAGAGCATTCTTTTAGATATAGCCCAAGCCCAAAATAGTGCACTACATAGTGAACAGAGCATTCTTTTAGATATAGCCCAAGCTCAAAATAGTCACTATATAGTGAACGGAGCATTCTTTTAGATCTAGCCCAAGCCCAAAATAGTGCACTACATAGTGAACAGAGCATTCTTTTAGATATAGCCCGAGCCCAAAATAGTGCACTACATAGTGAACAGAGCATTCTTTTAGATCTAGCCCAAGCCCAAAATAGTGCACTACATAGTGAACAGAGCATTCTTTTAGATATAGCCCGAGCCCAAAATAGTGCACTACATAGTGAACAGAGCATTCTTTTAGATCTAGCCCAAGCCCAAAATAGTGCACTACATAGTGAACAGAGCATTCTTTTAGATATAGCCCAAGCTCAAAATAGTCACTATATAGTGAACAGAGCATTCTTTTAGACATAGCCCAAGCTCAAAATAGTGCACTACATAGTGAACAGAGCATTCTTTTAGATCTAGCCCAAGCCCAAAATAGTGCACTACATAGTGAACAGAGCATTCTTTTAGATATAGCCCAAGCTCAAAATAGTCACTATATAGTGAACAGAACATTCTTTTAGACATAGCCCAAGCCCAAAATAGTGCACTACATAGTGAACAGAGCATTCTTTTAGATCTAGCCCAAGCCCAAAATAGTGCACTACATAGTGAACAGAGCATTCTTTTAGATCTAGCCCAAGCTCAAAATAGTCACTATATAGTGAACAGAGCATTCTTTTAGACATAGCCCAAGCTCAAAATAGTGCACTACATAGTGAACAGAGCATTCTTTTAGACATAGCCCAAGCTCAAAATAGTGCACTACATAGTGAACAGAGCATTCTTTTAGACATAGCCCAAGCTCAAAATAGTGCACTACATAGTGAACAGAGCATTCTTTTAGACATAGCCCAAGCTCAAAATAGTGCACTACATAGTGAACAGAGCATTCTTTTAGACATAGCCCAAGCTCAAAATAGTGCACTACATAGTGAACAGAGCATTCTTTTAGACATAGCCCAAGCCCAAAATAGTGCACTACATAGTGAACAGAGCATTCTTTTAGATATAGCCCAAGCTTAAAATAGTCACTATATAGTGAATAGATTATACTTTTAATTCTAGCTCACAACAGTGCACTAAACAGTGACCAAGCATCCTTTTAGACATAGCCCACTATACAGTAGATAGTGCACTACATAGTGACTAGGTTATATTTTTAAATCTAGCCCACAATAGTGCATTAAACAGTGAACAAGGCATACATTTAGACATAGCCCCAAATAGTGCACTACATAGTGAACAGAGCACAATATGTGACATTGCCCCCAGGTGATATGCAGGTGGAGTACACTGTCATCACATGTTTGTCCCCTGCTGAACCACGCCAGTGATTATGGTGGGAATTAAAGGAAAGCTCATTGGACAGACTAGATGTAGTCATTATAAGAATACACAGCTATTGGAAATATACACCCACCCATTAGCTGCATGCTAGCTGCATACTAGCCTAAAATACCATACATATTGCTCAAGCCATGGTGATTTGTACAGTAATCTTACATAGACTTGCTTACAGGGTGTCTAACACCCTGTATCAGTGCTATCTGTAAACATGGAAAACACAGTATATCAGATAACACAAACAGTAATATCAGCCAACCTGAAGCCTGAGCTCAGTCAGTACTTTAATCTTCCTCTATTACAGGCGGGTCTATTTAGTGTCTCAGGTGAACTGTTTCAGACTTTACTCTGTAGTCTGAAGCCGGACTGTGAGAACACGATGTTAAGGGTTGATAAATCAGGGGTCATTCTGTGTATGACTGCGTTCTCATGGTGAAAGTGCTGATGAGGAATTATTTGTCTGCTCTAATGGATACCATTAAAGAACAGAGGAGTCCTGAATCAGCTTTATTGAACTCCAGTCAGCGCATGAGAGCCAAGGAGACACGCTGCTTGCGTTTGAGAGAAGCTTGGTTGTCATGTATGAACTAGGAACGTGATGATACAGTGAAAACATTTGGAACATTATGAGCATACAACTAAAGAGAGCCCTAACTCTATAGCAACCGAAATTCAATATATAAGAATAATTCACTTTCAGAACTACAGCAATCGCCTCCTCAGTCCCCAAACAGTCCCCAAACAGTTCCCAAACGCTGCTACAGAAAGAGATGCTGAACACAGTGGTGAACACGAACCTGTGCCGACTTATTTGAAACATGTTACCGGCACCATATTCAAAATGGCCCACAAAGCAAATCAGATTTCTCAGTTCCAATATTTAAGATGTTGTCTTTGTGCGATTTCATTGAGATACAGGGTTTAAATCACTTGCACATCATTCAGTTCTGTTTATGTTTACATATTACACATCGTCCCCACATTTATGGAGTCTGGGTTGTAGCATTACATTATGATGTATTGTGCTAAGAATGAGAAACAACACAGCCACAGATAGATTTTAGCATGTTGTAATGTTAGCTTATCTTAATTTGGCCCTCTCTTTTTCTTAAGTCCTGGCATTTGCTACTCATTAGCGTTAACAGATGTGTATGTTTGAAGGACGTAAACTCTTTATAATTAATTTGGAGTCCCACCTGCTCTGCTGATTTATTTGATGGCTTCAAACTAAGAGTGTTGCCTTTAACCAGGCTATTAAGAAATGATTAGTGTGCTTTAATTTCCTCAGGCTGCTCTCCTCTGCTGGTTTTCTCCCGTGTGTGCATGCATCAGTATGTGTGAGTGAGGGAATGTGTGTGAGGGTGCATGTGCATGGCTGCTTCATTAAATCTGCCTTCTTGTTTCTGCACTCTGTCCATTTTATCGGCTCTATTTACTGTATAGGTGCAGTCTGTAGTTCTACAGTCGCATACTTTATCACCCTGTTCTTCAATGGTCAGGACCCCCATAGGACCACCTCTGTGCAGGTATTATGTGGGTGGTGGATCACTCTCAGAACTGCAGTGATCGTGGTGGTGGTGTATCAGGTGGTGTGCGTGTGTGAGTGGATCAGACACAGCAGTGCTGCTGTCCACTCTATTAGACACGCCTACCTTGCTGGTCCACCTTGTAGATGTAGCATCAGAGATGACAGCTGCTTGGCTCCAGTATTGGCTTTTATATAATAAACATATGTAGTACAAGCATTCATAGGAATATGCAATAAGCCTACCACCACCCTGCATGTGTGTGTGCGCGTGCGGGTGTGTGTAGAACGTACAGGAATTTCTGCACACATCAAACAAGCCTATAATTTTTTCCCCTGTGAATTAGACCACCTAAGCAGCTGCAGTTGAAACCATGCTGTACTGAAGCAATCACGTAGCGCAGGTCTTGCCGCTTTTAATGCGTCTAAAGCCAAACCTTTTCAGTAGTCCTCACTGTTCATTTCCTCACTGTAATAGAACAAAGTCTCTGAATCTGTTTTTATTGGATCTGGCATTATTGGCCAATTCCTTCTTGAATTTGCCACCAACACTCGTCACTCCTGCTTGAACACAGCCTTACCCCCATAATCCGACATCTCACATGGATTCTGACCAAAACAAAGGCTTAAATAAGGTAAACTACGTGCTCAACATGGGCTTGCTTACTGTTGCCAAAGCTTCAAAATGGTCAACATGGCAATGTCAGAGAACTCCTGTTAAAGGGAACTACCAGCCAGCTGAAAACATGCATAATGCTGGTCTTTTTTTCTCGTGACCAGCATATATTAGTTTTTGCAGGACATTTGCTAGTATTTGCTAGTGACCAGTGTTTGTTGTGGTCAACCAGCATAGGGCTTCACCTGTAAGGTTTTATATATGACCATGCTGTTTGACCAGCTAACCCAGCAAATTAATGCAGGTCTTTACCAACAAGCTTTACCAACAAGGGTTTGGTGGTCAACCAGCGTCACCATCAGGGTTTTTACATTATAGGTCTGGATGCCACCCACTGCACCCTCATTCCACCCCATCAACAACTAGATAAAGTAACCTAGTATGGGATATTTTTCCCGTTGATGTCTTCCACACGGATATCAGAATGGATATTAGAATGCTGGTATTGGTGAATATGAGTAAATGAGCTTGGTATTGGCCCAATACCCAGTACCCAATAGAATAGAATAGAATTAAACATGTAAAGATAAAAACAAGATGTTAATCAAACATATATATATATATATATATATACTGTATATAATATTAATAAATACTTGAAATATAGAATATAAAATAGAAATATAATTTAAAAAATTGCACCAAACTGAACTATATATTATTGTAATACTGAATAATAATGTAGCGTATTATCAGTGGTTCCAAAATTGACTTTGTTGAATCACGACCATCAAACTGAAGCAGTTTCACACTTGTATTAATTAAGTGGATAATCAGGGTCTGGTTCAGGGGTTCAGTCTGTTTTGAGAGTGTGTGACCTGCCTCTGTGTGCTGCTGTTTTGCTGCTGCTTTGTTCTGTTGGTGCGGATTGAGTTGCGGTAAAGTAGGCTGGATGCTGGAGTCCTTTCGAGTGCCATAAGTTTGTGAGTTTTGATCAGTTTCCTCTAAGCGTTGCCAGTTCCGTGTCAAGGCCGAACATGATGAGAATGGAAAACGGGACATAAAAACAAGAAATGGAGGGCCGATATGTATCCAGTAGATTTGATTTATTGAGAAACTGATGCCGCTGGACCTGTGGCAAGCCAGATTGGCAAGGATGTTAGTTACAGTCTGTTAAGGTCATTAAAGTTGCAGTGTTTCTGTCAGGTCAAACTCGAGGCATGCTGCCTGCCGCTTAGCTTTTCAAAACGATCCTAATACAAATGAGCATATTTTCTTTGTTTGCATAAACTTGCCATATTTAAGACTACTCAGGATGACTCAGAGGAAAGCAATATCGTGTGTGATTATTGGTGACAGTGCTACCACTCATTTTACCCTGCAGTTACAATGCCGGTACTCATTAGCACTTGAACCATTCAGGAGTGTTAAAACCAATTATCCCCTTTATGCCAGCTCGCCGAACAAGTCACCTGTGACTGAAACAGGCCTAATAGTATGTAACACCTCCACAAGCACTAATAACAGCTGTGACTGGATTTGGCTTGTACTGGACGAGTTTCTGGTGTAGGCCACATCAGTGTTCAGTCACACCTGCATTAAAGAATTGGGCAGTTGGGACAGATTTGGTGGATGCCTTCCCTGGCACAATTCCGAGGAGAATTCCCTGTAGACTGGGATTTTAGCCACTGCTGATAGACCCACGTGACCATACACCTGCAGATTCCTTCACACTATGGTCTCTGGCATGGCCAAATACAAACACTCCTTTTAGTCAATCAGTAACGTCTGCTTTGGAGCCATTTTCCACACCTGGAACAAGACATTCACTGCACTGTACCACCTCTTCTCAATCTGTGAATCCTGTCACTCACACCCTGCGGGTATTTATGGCCCATCAGCCTCTTTCAGGACCATCAGCAGATGCCTCATGTGTCAGATAGCATCAAATGCAGCGCTGAGTTAAAGCCAAAAGCATAACCATTACAGTGTACCTAGTGGGCTTGAACCAAAGTTATGCACAGTGTACAAAGCTAAGAGCTTCACAGAGTCTCAGCATCAGCCAATCCCTGAAGATGTTATCAAACCAATTCAGCATGACATGCATATATAAAAGTCATTATATATATAAATAACTGCAATCAGTTACATATACTCATAACAGTAGGAATACTGTGTGGTGTGATCTCTGTGTGTGTGTGTGTGTATATATATATATATATATATATATATGTATATTAGCATATATAAAAGTCATTATATATATAAATAACTGCAATCAGTTACATATACTCATTCTCTCTCTGTGTATATCTATATATATATATATATATATATATATGTGTGTGTGTGTGTGTGTGTGTGTGTGTGTGTGTGTGTGTGTTTTTCAAAAATACACGTGGTAGATTTCCGCTTGCTGTGGTTATGTGTGATTGTGTAATAGGTCAAAGCTACTAAGAAGAAGTACAGGCAGTCGGGTAGTTGCTTCTGCACCACAGAGGACCCAAGGCCTGTGAATCTTGAAGGTCCCAAGCTCCGTTCTGGCTGTTGAGCTCCATTGCATATAAACTGATCTTGACAAATGGTGGAAGGCACCTAATATACACACCACCCAAGAAGCACATGTCCGTGCACATGCTTGAGCGTACATTGTACAGTTTCAGACGACAGTAGTGATTCTGAATGACTCGGCTGTAAATGAAATGCAGGTTATGCTCTCTCTCGAGCGGAGGATTCCTTTGTGAGGTTGATGAGTAATACGCTATGAAATGTGTTTTATAACTTTTGTTCTTGTCGAAGCATTAGAGCAAAGTCTTATAAAATGTTGGAACGGCGCTGTGTTGCGTGGAAACGGGTCAGACGTGGTCACGCGCTGTGTTTTGTACATATGTGGAAAGCAAAGTGGACCCCTGAGGATGACTTCAGGGAACCGCATGGGAGGCGAAGGCCAGAAAAGCTCTGCAACAGGCCAGAAAAAGCACATGCACTCTTTCTGCTGTCTGTCTCAGTGCAGGGATGCTCATGACATACATGGCTGGAATGATGTGGAGGCAGCAAAAGGACACAGTCACATTAATCCTCTGAAAGCCCAGGCTTCATACATCCTAACGCCACTTAGCATTAGCAACTAAATGGACTACATTTGTTATGAGTTATAGAAACATGGGATAAAGTTCTGACCATGTAAAGGGAAATAATTGGTTTCAGGATGAATTGGACTTCGCTAGACTAATTCTGTCAGCACAGTGTTACTGCGCCATGCACACACATATGTCATGCTTTCAGGAGCTTGGCCAGGATTTACAATAAAATCAAATCAGATATAGATGTACAGTCGATCGCTGTGCTGCTGGCGTTGACATTGCAGTGCAGGGTGCCATTCGCCTTCCATATGATACTGAGCAAATTGATGAGGAGGTCACAGAGGACGACTGTGTCATAGGACTGGCTGAAGAAGAGAGGGGCTTTACTGGGTGGGTTTGAATGACCGAAATATTATTATTAGAAATGTCCTCCTTTTTAATTCATGTTTTCAGTTTGTGTGTCTTTAACTGTTCAAACTGTTATATACATTTACATTTACAGTATTCAGCTGACGCTCTTATCCAGAGCGACTTACAAGGTCAATCATATTACAGGTGGGCCAGTGTGGTGTTAGGAGTCTTGCCCAAGGACTCTTATTGGTGTAGCCCAGCATAATCACACAGATTGGGATTCGAACCCCAGTCTCCCACTTGTGGTGGTGGCTCCCTGGCAGGTAGTGGTGTTACCCGCTGAGCTACACCAACCATACTACCATAGTTGCTAGGTATTACTATGTAATATAGATTTTAGTTAAATTATTTCATCAAAATGCTTTAGTGTTATCCTATATAATATTTACAGCAATATTGCTGTCAAATATTAACTGCAATTTTACTGTAACCAGGGAATGTTTAATCGTGCAATCAAACAAGACCAGGAAAGCCCATCACTGGAAAAACAAGAGTTTAAAAAATTTCATAAAGCTAGAGACAAAGCCAGACTCTAAAACACTGTGAAAGGCCTGGTAGGTCGTTAAAACCACCACCATTAGGTAAGTAGCCCTTTCTACTGTGAGAAGACACGTCAGGGCTATGGGTCTGAAATAATGTGTAGCTGTTGAAGAAGCTTCTCACTGAGAAAAGGAGACACACACATCAAACAAAAAAGCAGCTGGTGTTCTCAGAACGATGGACTGCCCCTCCCAGAGTCTAGAACCTCAGCACCACTGAATGTGTTTGATGGTTTGGGATGGTATAAGGCAAAAAATGCGAGCAACTTTCCAATACCCTTACAGGAATCCTGGGAAATCTGAAAGCAAGTAACCTGGAAAGGACTGGAAGCTTTAATAATGTTTTTAATAAAATTTTAATTTTAATGTTTTTATTAAAACAGTGGACACACTGACTTTTGGACTTTTGGTTTAGGTGTGTGGGACTAGTTTTGAATTGAATGAGGGCTGGACCCTCAACCTCAACTCAATTCAGTTCAGTTCTGTGGAATAAGAGCTTCTGTTCATCAACCTAGTGCACGTCTGGCTTGCCAGATCCCTTTATGTGTAACTTTGTGACTCGTGACTGGTACACTTCGTGTATAGCGTTTCGGTGAACTGACTCCATAGGCGCTCTTTACTTCTCTTTGTTTTTCTATGTGTCTTTTAGGAAAACGTGCTGTGGGGGCTTTAAGTTTGTCCTGGGCCAGTGCATTCCAGAAGGTAGGATCTCCCCCCCATCCCTCCCTCTCTCTCTCTCTCTCTCTCTCTCTCTCTCTCTCTCTCTCTCTCTCTCTCTCTCTCTCTCTCTCTCTCTCTCTCTCTCTCTCTCTCTCTCTCTCTCTCTCTCTCTCTCTCTCTCTCTCTCTCTCTCTCTCTCTCTCTCGCCCTCGCTCTCTCTCTCTCTCTCTCTCTCTCTCTCTCTCTTTCTCTCTCTCACTCCTTTCTCTGTTTCTCTTTCTGGTTTGGAGACTATGCGGCTGAATTTGGAAACGTTTTCTCTCGCGTCCCCTAGGCATCCTAAATGGAAAAGCCCCTCCTCGGTTCCCATTCTGTTGCTTTAACCTTTTCGGGAACACCTAAAATAGGCTAGCAGTGTCGGCTCACACGTAACGATTGGGTGACTGTGATTAGCGTGGGATGTCTGCGGTGGGAGTGCATCCATAAAATGAACACACCAACAACATAACTGTCTCTCGGATCCGCGAGTGTGGATCAGGGGTTTGAAGTGCTAACAGGATTTCAACCATAACTGTCAGCGGGCGTGCCAAGCTCTGCCGCACCATGAGCAATTTACACGGCGTGTGGATTAGCGGTTTGTTTTATGTTTCTGAATGAGGCAGTTTAATGGTTATTTGCTGGCCGGACTGCTGTCCTCACCTGCTCCGCCGTCTCTGATGAGAAACACAGAGCTGTAGTCTAATAGAGGGTCCACATTCTTTCCCAGAGTCAGATTTAGATATAGAGCCACAAGCTGCACTACAGCTGTCTGTCTGTACCGCTGATATGACAATGTTAGGGATGTACTGATATGGAATTTCGGAAGCAGAGAGAACCGAGAACTGATTATTTAGGCCTTGTTGTGGTTGATGCCAATGCTTATAACCGAAGCTAAGTAAACAATTAAGAGTTATCAAGTGGGTTCCAGCTTCTGGAGACCAGGCAGATAGCGTTCCCCTGGGATGTCCAGGCTTCCTAATGGCTTTTTGATGATTGTGGCCATCCATCTCATTGGTGGTCTTTTATTCTTTTATCTTTAATCTTCTCATCATTCTCAATAGGTCCTATACAAGAAAGCCTCCATTTGGTTATGTGGGGGAAGGAGTGAGTGTTGATGTGCTCTAGAATTCATTCCAAAGATGGTTCTCATGCAAAGGCCATGATTCTATGTAGAACCCTTTCATCCCTAAATGAATTGGTTCTTTATATTGACAGAGAATGTATTACATATGGTTCTGTATGGAATCATTTGGAATATGGTTTTTAATATCTGTGGTAAAGACTTCAGCCCTTTCAGTTTTCTGAACCCTCTGTTGTCCTCATATTCAGCAGAAGCGTCCACAAAGGTTATCCCACCTCTTGGTGACCATATGGATAGTGTTCACCTTGAATGTCCTGGTTTCTTAAAGGCTTTTTGATGATTGTACTGGACTCAGCAGGAGCCAGGGCTTTAAACAGTATGAGAAACATATTGAGCTTTGGGAAAATGAAAGCATGTAAATCTGTTCTATGAATGATGTGCATTGAAAACGTACATCGTCTTGTTTGTGTATAGATTATGATGTGTGCACCGGCGCCCCCTGTGAGCAACAGTGCACCGACCACTTTGGACGTGTGGTCTGCACCTGCTACCCAGGTTATCGCTATGATCGGGAGCGCCACAGAAACCGAGAGAAACCATACTGCCTGGGTAAGTCACACTCACACTTTTGTCTGCACAGTACACGTTAAACTGTACACAGTCTTTACTCTTACTGTGTATTTCATTTTAATTAACTTCTGCGTTACATTATGCCAGAGTTGTTGAGATATCATCACCGTTCCAACTCCAGAATGTTCAGTCTGATTGGGATTGATGTACTTGTATACAGCATTTACATACATCTTGTGCACATTCATTTTTCCCCATAGGAATAGCATGTTGGTGTGTAAAAATACAGTGGGGTCGAAAAATCTGAGAACACTAATACTACTAATTCTGCATTCCTGAAACAATAAAGTAAAAATTCGGATAAGAAATATTGGCATGAATTTCTCAGTCTTTGGTACAGTAGGTCCCCTTTTTGCTTTAAGCAAAAGGCCAGATCATTATGGCGCCGATGATCATGATTGATGTCTGGTCTGGTCCAAAATGATAGAAGAGCTCCCGTGCCACAGAATTGTTTTTTATGAAATGGGACAAACGTGTCAGAAGGTGCACTACACATTGGCCACCATAGTCACAGAATGATCTTAGTGCCTAAAACTGGCACACAAGAATTAGAACAGGACCCTGGAGCAATGGACGAAGGTCATCTGGTCTGTTGAGTACTGGCCAGGCTCACCCCTGGACATGATGGTGCCAGGATGCACTGTGGGAAGAAGCTGTTGGAGGGAGTGTGATGCTGTGGTCAGTGTTGTGCTAGGTAAACCTGGATCTGAGTTTAATGTGGACATGTCTTTGATAAAGGCCTCATCCTCTCTCTGTACAGATATTGATGAATGCGCCAGCAAAAACGAAACGGTGTGCTCACAAATCTGCATCAACACTCCCGGCAGCTACAAGTGCGAGTGTGAGAAAGGCTATTATCTCGAGCAGGACGGGAGGACATGCAGCAAGGGAGAGAGAGGTAAACCTTTAACTCCTTTCTCTTTGTCTCTCTCCCCCTTTTCCCTGCTGTCCATTCACACGCTCTCTGCCCATTCACTCTCTCTCTTTCTTTCTGCTACATTTACGGCTCTGAACAAGTGTATCTTTTACTGTGTACACGGTGTGTTAATAAGTTCTGCCGTGTTGAGACTGATCAGCTGGTAATCATTACCCTTTACATTACTCAGCCTCTCTAAATAAACCTCCTCCTTTCATCTGACTCGTCTCAGGAAAACTCCCCAAATGGAGCGCAGAGTGGTGGGGCTGTAGGTTTGGTCTGTTAATGGAGCGTTAGTATGTGATATCCTCTGCTTCCTCCCTCCCTTCCGCATTAATCATCCATTGTTCTCAATCAGATTCACTTTATTCAGTGTTTGTTTCACCATGTTGGAAACCACTCAGGTAGAGTGAAGCACATGTACTGGATGGAGATCCATCACTCCAGAGAACACAGTTCTACTTCTCCAGTACTGTGGCGTGGCTTTTTAGCCAAATTGGCCAAAGCATGCAGTTGGGATAAAGTAGAGATCCCCCAGGTAAAATACTCCTCCAGTGTCAGTAAGGAGCTCCTCCCTTTAGACCTCCACTGGAGTAAAAGTACTAAAGTATGTTGAGGTGTCTCCTCCTCTAGTGTGTCTCAGTCCACCAGTCTTTAATAGAAGGTCATTGATCATAAAATGATCATAAGCACAGAACACAGAAAAAGAACAGTTAGCAATAGCTAGAACCAAGTTCTGTCCAAAAGGTCAAAACAAGATCCAAACAAAGTCACTGCTGTTCCCTGATTGGTGGGCTCACTTCACATTTGGACATGTTACGTTTTGTGTTGACATAAGCCAAAAGGAAGAATAGATACACCAACACACCACTTACAGTACACTAACACATTACACTTACTGAGTTACTGTACACCAACACACTACTTACAGTACACTAACACACTACACTTACTGAGTTACTGTACACCAACACACTACTTACAGTACACTAACACATTACACTTACTGAGTTACTGTACACCAACACACTACTTACAGTACACTAACACATTACACTTACTGAGTTACTGTACACCAACACGCCACTTACAGTACACTAACACATTACACTTACTGAGTTACTGTACACCAACACACCACTTACAGTACACTAACACATTACACTTACTGAGTTACTGTAGACCAACACCCTACTTACAGTACACTATCGCATTACACTTACTGAGTTACTGTACACCAACACGCTACTTACAGTACACTAACACATTACACTTACTGAGTTACTGTACACCAACACGCCACTTACAGTACACTAACACATTACACTTACTGAGTTACTGTACACCAACACACCACTTACAGTACACTAACACATTACACTTACTGAGTTACTGTACACCAACACGCCACTTACAGTACACTAACACATTACACTTACTGAGTTACTGTAGACCAACACCCTACTTACAGTACACTAACACATTACACTTACTGAGTTACTGTACACCAACACACTACTTACAACACACTAACACATTACACTTACTGAGTTACTGTACACCAACACGCTACTTACAACACACTAACACATTACACTTACTGAGTTACTGTACACCAACACGCTACTTACAGTACACTAATACAATACACTTACTGAGTTACTGTACACCAACACGCTTCTTATAGTACACTAACACATTACACTTACTGTACACCAACACACTACTTACAGCACACTAACACATTACACTTACTGAGTTACTGTACACCAACACACTACTTACAACACACTAACACATTACACTTACTGAGTTACTGTACACCAACACACTACTTACAGTACACTAATACAATACACTTACTGAGTTACTGTACACCAACACGCTTCTTATAGTACACTAACACATTACACTTACTGTACACCAACACACTACTCACAGTACAGATTATACTTACTGAGTTACTGTACACTATTGATGTATGTAATCTCGTTACAGGTTGAGGGTAGTAAGTGTTTGTAATTGGTTCTGCTGGGTGGGGAATGGAAGTTCTGTAGCCAATGACTTTATCAGTCACTCTGTCTGTCTGGGTGGAGGGTGGAAGTGCATTCATGCATGTGTCAAGAAAACCACTGATGATGTGATGATGTAATGTAACTGTTCCTTGGTGTGGAAGGGGGCTTTTGTCATTGTGGTTTTTGCACATTCCCTGTGGAATCTCGCTCGCGCCCCCCTAAGATACTTTCTGGAAGATGAAGGCGCGCTGTAGGCTACTGGTGAGTAAGACTAGAACTGAGGAGAAGCCAGCACACTCGGAATGTGTGGTCTTAAACATCTTCAGCTTTCATGCTGTCTGTTTTCGGAGCCCCAGGCATCCCACCCACCCTCTCAAGCTCATATTTAGCTGTCAGTCTGAAGCCACAGCACAAAACAAACCCTCTGCTGGTGTGACACCTTTATAAGATGCTGCCTGATGCCTCCACTGACCCGTCTCTGCGGGCCTTAGCTAATTATTCAGCCTAGCGTTAGCACTAACTAGCCGCTCGTCTCACAGACAGGGTCAGTTTGGGCTTCCTTCGTGTCTTCCTCCTTTCTGGGTCAGCAGGGGACATGGTGGATGATGAAGGTGATGTGCTGTGTGATCATGTGTGTGTTTCCACATTCCATACATGCAGAAAGTGAAGGGAGGAATTTCCAGGCCGTCGAGTTTATCATGGGGTGGACGGATGTGTGTGGGGGTGTGTGTCCTTGTGAGTGTATGTGTACGCCATATTGGAAACAGCCCAAAAAGAGCATTAAGGCATTTAGACACTAAGTGTTATTTATTTGAATGTCAATCATTAACCATACACATAGTTACTTATATCCTGCCCACCAGTCATGATTTCTTGGACATAGAAATGTTACAGTGCTATATTATGCAGGTTTGTCTTATCAAGGTCAAATTTCCACAAAATGAGGTAAGGCATGGGCAGCTCCGGTGATACAGTGGTAATAAAAATCCTTACCATTTTCTTGAGCTCATAAAATAGTCCATAACCAAATTGGATTTTTTTTACTACTACTATTACAACTACTGCTGTCACTATCACTACTACTATTACAACTACCACTATCACTATCACTACTACTATTACAGCTACCACTATCACTATTACTACTACTATTACAACTACCACTATCACTATCACTACTACTATTACAACTACCACTATCACTACTACTATTACAACTACCACTATCACTATTACTACTACTATTACAACTACCACTATCACTATCACCTACTATCACTATCACTACTACTATTACAACTACCACTATCACTACTACTATTACAACTACCACTATCACTATTACTACTACTATTACAACTACCACTATCACTATCACTACTACTATTACAACTACCACTATCACTATCACTACTACTATTACAACTACCACTATCACTATCACTACTACTATTACAACTACCACTATCACTATTACTACTACTATTACAACTACCACTATCACTATCACTACTACTATTACAACTACCACTATCACTACTACTATTACAACTACCACTATCACTATTACTACTACTATTACAACTACCACTATCACTATCACTACTACTATTACAACTACCACTATCACTATTACTGCTACTATTACAACTATCACTATCACTATCACTACTACTATTACAACTACCACTATCACTATCACTACTACTATTACAACTACCACTATCACTATCACTACTACTATTACAACTACCACTATCACTATCACTACTACTATTACAACTACCACTATCACTATTACTACTACTATTACAACTACCACTATCACTACTACTATTACAACTACCACTATCACTATTAATTCTACTATTATAACTACCACTATCACTACTACTATTACAACTACCACTATCACTACTACTATTACAACTACCACTATCACTATCACTACTACTATTACAACTACTGCTGTCACTACCACTACTACTATTACAACTACCACTATCACTATCACTACTACTATTACAACTAACACTATCACTGTCACTACTACTATTACAACTACCACTATCACTATCACTACTACTATTACAACTACCACTATCACTATTACAACTACCACTATCACTATCACTACTACTATTACAACTACCACTATTACTACTACTATTACAACTACCACTATCACTACTACTATTACAACTACCACTATCACTATTACTTCTACTATTATAACTACCACTATCACTACTACTATTACAACTACCACTATCACTACTACTATTACAACTACCACTATCACTATCACTACTATTACAACTACTGCTGTCACTACCACTACTACTATTACAACTACCACTATCACTATCACTACTACTATTACAACTACCACTATCACTACTACTATTACAACTACCACTATCACTATCACTACTACTATTACAACTACCACTATCACTACTACTATTACAACTACCACTATCACTATTACTACTACTATTACAACTACCACTATCACTATTACTACTACTATTACAACTACCACTATCACTACTACTATTACAACTACCACTATCACTATTACTACTACTATTACAACTACCACTATCACTATTACTGCTACTATTACAACTACTGCTGTCACTATCACTACTACTATTACAACTACCACTACCACTATTACTACTACTATTACAACTACCACTATCACTATCACTACTACTATTACAACTACTGCTATCACTATCACTACTATTACAACTACCACTATCACTATCACTACTACTATTACAACTACTGCTGTCACTATCACTACTACTATTACAACTACCACTATCACTATCACTACTACTATTACAACTACCACTATCACTATCACTACTACTATTACAACTACCACTATCACTAATACTATTACAACTACCACTATCACTATCACTACTACTATTACAACTACTGCTATCACTATCACTACTACTATTACAACTACCACTATCACTATTACTACTACTATTACAACTACCACTATCACTATTACTACTACTATTACAACTAACATTATCACTATCACTACTACTATTACAACTACCACTATCACTATCACTACTACTATTACAGTAGTGATAGTACTTACAACTACCACTATCACTATCACTACTACTATTACAACTAACACTATCACTGTCACTACTACTATTACAACTACCACTATCACTATTACAACTACCACTATCACTATCACTACTACTATTACAACTACCACTATCACTATCACTACTACTATTACAACTACCACTATCACTATTACTACTACTATTACAACTACCACTATCACTACTACTATTACAACTACCACTATCACTATCACTACTACTATTACAACTACCACTATCACTACTACTATTACAACTACCACTATCACTACCACTACTATTACAACTACCACTATCACTATCACTACTACTATTACAACTACAACTATCACTACTACTATTACAACTACCACTATCACTACTACTATTACAACTACCACTATCACTACTACTATTACAACTACCACTATCACTACTACTATTACAACTACCACTATTACTACTACTATTACAACTACCACTATCACTATCACTACTACTATTACAACTACTGCTGTCACTACCACTACTACTATTACAACTACCACTACCACTATCACTACTACTATTACAACTACCACTATCACTATTACTTCTACTATTATAACTACCACTATCACTACTACTATTACAACTACCACTATCACTACTACTATTACAACTACCACTATCACTATCACTACTACTATTACAACTACTGCTGTCACTACCACTACTACTATTACAACTACCACTATCACTATCACTACTACTATTATAACTACCACTATCACTACTACTATTACAACTACCACTATCACTATTACTACTACTATTACAACTACCACTATCACTATTACTACTACTATTACAACTACCACTATCACTACTACTATTACAACTACCACTATCACTATTACTACTACTATTACAACTACCACTATCACTATTACTGCTACTATTACAACTACTGCTGTCACTATCACTACTACTATTACAACTACCACTATCACTATTACTACTACTATTACAACTACCACTATCACTATTACTGCTACTATTACAACTACTGCTGTCACTATCACTACTATTACAACTACCACTATCACTATCACTATTACTATTACAACTACTGCTGTCACTATCACTACTACTATTACAACTACCACTATCACTATCACTACTACTATTACAACTACCACTATCACTATTACTACTACTATTACAACTACCACTATCACTACTACTATTACAACTACCACTATCACTATCACTACTACTATTACAACTACTGCTATCACTATCACTACTACTATTACAACTACCACTATCACTATTACTACTACTATTACAACTACCACTATCACTATTACTACTACTATTACAACTAACATTATCACTATCACTACTACTATTACAACTACCACTATCACTATCACTACTACTATTACAACTACCACTATCACTATCACTACTACTATTACAACTAACACTATCACTGTCACTACTACTATTACAACTACCACTATCACTATCACTACTACTATTACAACTACCACTATCACTATCACTACTACTATTACAACTACCACTATCACTATTACTACTACTATTACAACTGCCACTATTACTACTACTATTACAACTACCACTATCACTATCACTACTACTATTACAACTACCACTATCACTATCACTACTACTATTACAACTACCACTATCACTATTACTACTTTTATTATTATTATTATTATTATTATTATTATTATTATTATTATTATATGTTTAATTATTATTCTAGCTCATATAATCATTGCTACAACCATTGCTACAAGACGTCTAATGCGCTATTAGTTCAGGCCACTGTTAAACCCTTAATGATGGTAAATATGTTTATGCTGAAGGGACTGAGCCTGTTCTTCTCTCTTTGGTGTTTTAACAGCTCCGCTCTTCGAGAAGTCTGAGAATGTGATGAAGGAGGGGACGTGCTCTGCCACATGTGAAGACTTTCATCAGATCAAAATGACTGTTTTCCAGCTTAAACAGAAGGTACCTGTTAGAGACTCCATACATTAACCCATTCTGCACAGGGTTTATTTTCTAATTATTAACCCCTTCAACTCTGAGGGTCTGCATGTGGGTGAACGCTTCAGTTCTTCACTGTCATACCCACAAAACTTGCTCATTAGTTTCACAGTGGTTAGTGAATAATTTATGGAGTGTCTTGAGGTTAACAGCTGAATAACAGGGAAGCCTACAGTTTAACTCTGCTCTGCTATTTAAATGTAATTGCACAACTGACATGATTAATTTCATTATTAGTCATGTAATTAACCTTATTACATCCTTCAGTTTGTTATTATGTGACTGCATGGAGGCTGAAGTTTGGGCATGCCAGTGGGTTCTGGCCATTTAAGTTTCATTTGATTTATATTCTGTATTGTTTCAGTTTGCACTTCTCTTCTGTGCAATCTCTCCTTCCGCCAAAAACTGCCAAGGTAGTATGCACTGAAACAAGTAGTATGCACTCTCAGATACCTGGTATGGTGGGCAAAGCCTCTGTGGTAGATGGTTATTTGAGGTTTCTCCAATAATGGGAGTTCTACATTGGACCATTTCTTAAGTTCTCTTGGTTCTTTACATAGTGAAATGCTTCTTCGGATAAATGATGGCATTTAAACAGTTCACCCTGTTATACATGTGTAATTACACAAGCTTTACTAGTGAAACACATATGTAGTTACATTTACGGTATTTAGCTGACGCTCTTATCCAGAGCAGCTTACAAGGTTCATCATATTACAGGTAGGCCAATGTAGTGTTAGGAGTCTTGCCCACGGACTCTTATTGGTGTAGCACAGCGGAGTCACTCAGCCCGGGATTCGAACCCCAATCTCCCACGTGTGGTGGTAGCTACTTGACGGGTAGCCATTCACTCACTCAGTTAATACATGATTAGTAGTTAGTAGTGTAATTGTTGAATGTATTGTTAATGTGTGTTAGTGTGTTAGGACATGCAGTTTTAGGGTGCTATTATTTAGTAATAATTGCTGAATTATTCTGCACCTACTATCGAATGCATGGAGGTAAGAGAAGGTCTAAAGGGTTGAACAGTAAGCACAGGTTTCGTTACCTGTTAAATTCTACACATTAAGACGAACATGACGTCTTATGTTACAAGGTACACGTGTTCGTATTTAGAGCTCAGTGTCCGTATGATAGTGTTTCATGGTCTGGTCTGAATACTGGCCTGTCGGGACCTGCTGCTGATTTTATATGTTCATAAAAAGTGATTGAAATGACCTCAGCACTGGTGCGGTGACCTCGGGCCGTCCTTGGCAGCCGCTGGCATACCTGCACAGAAAGAGTGAGGAAAAAGGAGGAAAGCAGAGAGAAGGTGGGGAGAGATAGAGGAGGGAGAGAAACATAGCAGAGAGAGATATGAAGAGAAAAATGGAGAGTGAGAGAAAAGAGGGGGAGAGGGAAAGACAAAAGAGTGAGGGAGAAAAAGATAAAGAAGTGAGAGACCGGAGGGGAAGAGAGAAGAACACTGAGATAAAAGTGAGGTGGGGTATGGAGAGCGAGAAAGAAAGAAATGGGAGAGAGAAGAGGGGTCAATAGAAGGTGACAGAGGAGAAGGATTTTCCACATGGATGAATGGACACTGGTATTTGCAGAAGATGGATTGAATTGAGCTCAGAACTGGAAGGTCGCTTTGTCAGCCTGAGTGTGACCAGTGCTGTTGGCGTTTTGGTAGAGCCGATGTACTGGACAAGTTTCAGGATATAGACCACATCAGTGTTCAGACATTGATCATCAAAGAATTGTGCAGTTGGGCCTTATTTGGTGGATGTCTTCCCTGGCACAATTCCAAGGAGAATTCCCTGTAGACTGGGATTTTAGCCACTGCTGGTAGACCTGTATGGCCGTATGCTTCCATACACCTACAGATTCAGCTACTACCTTCACACTATGGTCTTCGGCCATGCCCAAATGCAGTCACTCCTTTTAGCCAATCATTAACATCTGCTTTGGAGCCATTTTCCACACATGGAACGAGACATTCACTGCCCTGTACCACCTCTTCTCAATTTAGGCGGCTAATTTTATGTCCAGTGAAGCTGATTTGTTAAAGAGGTTGTGTTTTACGGTAAAGTGGTGTCCTTAAAGAGTCCGTCTCTTGTATGTGTGTTTGCACAGTTTTGCTGTGATGTGCAATTGTTGGTTCTCATGCACCATATTTTAACAGCACTTGATCAGTGAACAGTCTGTAACCGCCAAGCTGCGGCTAATATAACGGCTAATGTTAGCTAACATACCTCAGTGTCCGACACGCTTGTAAAGTTGGAATGAGGGCTCTGTTTCTGTCTTTACTGTGTTACAAATCTACTGCTGGGACGTCTGTGAGCTTTTCTATCTCCAGTTGATGCAAACAGAAGCACCAATGTAAAACTGGTTATACTGATCAAATCCGTCCCGCAGAACTGTTTGCCAATGCAAGCCAAGATGTATTTTTTCAAATCTAAACTTACACTGACTATAAGTTGAAGGTATACCTTAAACCTACATTGAAACTATGCTACTTGGTGCAACCGATTATTGTAGCTCTTAAACTTGATCGTAGTGGCAGTTCACATTCAAACCACGCTACGCCTGAACTGACTGGATCAGCTGGTGCAACTGGCCACTGGGCTCCAACAGGCCTTGCCAGATTGATGCTTACCTCAAAGCCTAGTGGAGAGGCTCCCCAGAGTATCATTTAAGAACTAACAACAGGATTTGCATGAAATTATATAACTTCAGAGCTCTGCTTCCGTAATCACAGCGTTTGGAGGACATTCAGAGCTCCGTGGGAAATGTGGGAAAACCCAAAATATGCCCACTTCTCAAATTTACTTCATACACACACACACACGCACACACACACATACAGACACACACACACACATACAGACACACGCACACACACATACAGACACACACACACACACACACACACACATACAGACACACACACACACATACAGACACACACACACACACACACACACACACACTTACACACATTTACACACACACACTTACACACACACACACACACACACACACACACACATACAGACACACACACACACACACACACACATACACACATACAGACACACACACACACACATACAGACACACACACACACACACACACACACACACATTTACACACACACACACACACACACACACACACACACTTACACACACAGTGTGTCTTTGAATTGTGAGGACATCACATAAACTTCCATTCATTTCCTGGAGAGATATCCAAATCTAAACCATGGCTGTAACTACCCTAACCCTAACCCTAACCTTATAGCCAATGTTCAGCTTAAAATGTAATGTCCTATATGGATCCCAACAAGAAAGAAGTGAGTGTATGAACAGGTTTTGGTCCCCATAACATATCATAAACCTTGCACACACACACACACACACGTTTCCTAAAGGAATGCCAAATGGCTTTTAAATTGCTTACAATCGTCTGAAATCAGACATTCATATAGATTTATGTCTGAGAGCCTGAGGCTATGGCTGCTACATGCTGGGCAGGCTCTGAGGTTAGGGGTGGGTGTGTGCGTGTAATAGAAGTTGTGAAAACAGTGTAGCCTACTGGACCTACACAGTTCCCCGGACTTTGTAAAGGACCTTTTTCACCAAAGCTCCATGTCCAAAAACAATTCTTTGAGTTTAAGGTTATACACTTAGAAAATACGGTTCTTAAAAGGGTCTCCGATAAGGGCAATCAGCTACAGAACCTTTGCAGAACCTTTTTGAAAATGGTTCTATGTAGTATAGATCTGCATGAGACTTCTAGAGATTTTCATGCTCCTGCCTGCTCCAACTACAATTCGTCCCGCTCCTGTCTGTTCCCACCACAAATCAGCAACATTTGTTCCTTCTCCCCGCTAGCAACATAAGCGCTTCGGCCTGCTCCTGCACTCTATGGGGGTAAATGACATCTAATCATTCCACACTGTATTCACAATAAATGATTTTTGACTGAAAATGACTGCCATATGCCTTTAGTGGGCTTAATTGTGGTGTATTGGCCTTTCTTTAGAGCACTTTCCGCAGCTAAGGCTGACTCTCCATCTAAAGGCTCCACCATTTCTGTATATAATGCAGTTCACATGTTGTTCACATGATTGGCTGCTTTTCAACTATTTTCTGAATGTGTTTTCTACTCTCTTTTTGATTATTTAGCTTTTGTAATGCTAATTCCTACATGATTATTATCATTACACTCATCATCAAAAGAATAGCTGCACCTAGGAGGAAGTGTAGGACTGCAGTGCTATTGGGAAGGAAGATAAAGGTTACCAGGAACAATAAATGATGACACATTTAGACTGATATTTATTGAGCTACACCTACAGAAGTAGTGTCTCTCAGTACAGTGTAGGGAGTTGTAGAGGTTCCTAACGATGTCCTGTGATAATCCATCCCCATGTAGCTTGAATATTCTTTCACAGTTCCTGCACCTTAACACACGGATTTGTTGGGCACCTCCACCAAGACAAAAGTGGGACTTGTCACTGAAGATGACCCGCTGCCATTCTGAGTCACTCCATGACAATCTGGCACGACACCATTTCAGTCTTTAGCAATGTTGATGTGGTGTTTGTCTGCGGTCTGTGTGCATGTAGTCCTGCATCATGTAGCCGTCTGCTAATGTTGCTAGCACTAGCAGGATGACTCATGGAGGGCATCACTGCTCACTGAATGTCTGCAATCATGGCTGAAGGGCCAGTCAGGTACAGAGATAAGGCCCATCCTTGCTTACGTCACATGTGCGGCCGAGCGTGAAACTTGAATCATTTGTATCACAATGTCAAACCTACCCACCAAGTTTCATTCCTGCTGGTTGATTTTGTTCAGGGTGCAGCTTTTTGTGCAACTTTATACATGTAAATATATATAAACATATAGGACATATGTAAGACCCGCATGTCCTGACAAGGTATAAAAACGTGTGTGTGTGTGTCCTGCCATCTAAAGCTTTGAGGGTCACAGGTAACAGATCCTTCCACTTCTCTTTGAGATCCACTCTTTGAAGTCTGGGGCACTCTCTGCTTGTAAAAGGTGCGTGTGGTGATGTGTAGACATGGGCGTGCATTATTCAGGACTTGTGCACAGATGTTACAGCTTATGGGTTAGATTACTTGCTGAAGGTTAGCTCAGCCACCTTTTCTCTTTTATGGCCCTCTCTGTTGCTGATGGTATTAATCATACCATCCTGTCAGGTCGCGTCATATGAGACGTTCACTAAAGTACCTAAACGGCCGAGCCTTTAGCCTCCTGAACCTGCCTCCTCACATCAGCCTGTTCACTCTGTGATCTGAACATCTCTGTTTCAATAAAGAGAGAGAGAGAGGAGGGGAAAGAGAGAGAGACAGACTGAGAGAAAGAGACAGACTGAGAGAAAGAGAGAGACACAGAGAGCACGAGAGAGAGAGACAGAAAGAAAGACAAGATAGAGAACAAGAAGATAGAAATAGAAGAATAAAGAAAAGAAGTGAAAGGGAGAGACAGGGAGAACTAGAGAAAGGGAAAGAGAGAGAAGAAAAAGAAAAATACAATAAAAGAAGTATAATAGAGAGAGAAAGAAAGAGAAGAGAATGATAATTGGAATAAGAGAGAGAAATAGAAGGGAACAAGAAGTGGAATAGATAGAGAAAATAAAAATAGAGAAATAAAGAGAAATAGAAGTAGGATGCAGAGGAGAGAAAGATAAGAGAAGTGGAACAGATAGATAGATAGATAGATAGATAGATAGATAGATAGATAGATAGATAGATAGATAGATAGATAGATAGATAGATAGATAGATAGATAGAAGTGAGGCACAAAGAGAGAGATAGAACAGGAACAGAAACACAGAGGGAAAAGGTGCTGAAACAAGGAGAGACAAAGAACGAGAGACAGCAAGAAAGATGGAAAAGGAGAGAATGACTAAAGAAACCAGTAGTAGAAACAGAATGACGGAGAGAAAGAGAACAAAAGAGAATAAGAATAGATCACCAACAGAGCATGAAAAGAGAGAGGAGAAAACTAGAGATGGAGAGATGCAGAAACAGTGTTGGTGTGAAGGGATGGGAAAGCAGAGGGTATAGATAACTACAAGAGGGCCGCAGGTTTGTAGATGACTATACATCAGATGACTGTACATCACTAATACAGTGCTCTCTCTTTCTCTCTCTTCCTTTCTCTCTCTCTCTCCATCCCTCTGTCGTGTACTGTCCGTTCCACAGATAACCATGTTGACAGGCAACCCTGAGGCACACAAGCAGATGACCAATGAGAAGATGTTAACAGCACATTCCTTCTTGCCTGGACCTCCGGGGCAGCCTGGACCTCCAGGTGAGCTTCAGACCTATGATGAGAAAGTGGATGTATCTATGTCTAACATAAATAGTTGCAATCAAAAAGATTCAACCCCCATTGTAATTGAGGTTTATGGGCAGAATTTACCCGCCTAGTGACGCATTGTGTGGTGGCTCGAGGGTCCTGTTGGAAGAGCCAATGATGCCCAAACATCTTCTGAAACCAATCTTGGTGGAGTTGGAGGACCAAGTTTCTGGTGAACATTTAGCTATGAGTATGCTTTGGGGTCAGTGTAATGACACGCCATTGACAGCCAAGCCTCCCAAGCATACCTCAGAGTCCACCAAGGCTTGGTTTCAGAAGACATTGTGGAAGATTCTGGAGTGGCTGTCACAGTTGCCTGTGAGCCCATAGAAGCCCATAGAAGATCTTCGAAGAAGGCAGTTGCAGCATTCAACCCAATCATTTTAGTGAACTGGAGGCCATTGCCCATGAGGAATGCGCTAAGATTCTTTTCGGAATGCTACAGGAAGCTGGTGTCTGGCCATGCATCACGTTTTCTCAGTATTGGGAAGTGCTCTAAAGAAAGGCCAATACAAACCCAATTAAGCCAACATAGTTAAGCAGGTCTGACATAGAGATGGCATTTTCAACTATGTCAGGAGATTGTGTGGTTGTGTGGACAACGTGGGGGCACAACAAATGTTTCTGAATTCTAGTAGGAATAATTCTGTCCCACTCAGACCTCTACCTCACCCTATGGCAGATACAGTTGCCAGGTTCAGCAAAAATCCTCAGCCCATAGTTTGCTTAAAAGCCACCGACCAGCTGCTAAACTTTCCACTGTGATTGCACTTGTTTGGTGGGAAAACCTGGCAACCCTGGCAATGGGTGACATTGTAATTTGGGTTGATCACAAACTATTTAAAATGATAATATTATTATAATAATAGAGTGATTATAATAATCACTTTCCAAATTATAATAATTGCTGAATTATAACTTTAATAATCATGTTGCATTTGTCATAAGCTACTTTCCCAATCAGGCCATCAAATCATTCCCAACTTCAGATCGCGTTGAGATGAATTACACGGGCAGTGTCTGGCGGTTTCATGGATGCTTTAACATGTTGTTTAACATGTTGACGGCTGCCACTGTTTGAGCATGAATCAATGCTGGTGTTGGACGTGTTCTAGCACATTCTGCCTGCTGTTTCTCTACCTGGCTGAGTCAAACTTCTCTCCACTGCCTTTAACAACAGCTGTTTCCTCCTATTTGGATGTATAAGAAGACTCCTGACTGTGTTCAGCCTATAGGCCTCAGATCAGACACAGTATATTATTCCAGAGAAACAAAGAAACACAGTGCAAACTGCTGTTACTGTAATTGTAGAGCCTGAATTATTATTATTCAGCCCCACGATCCTGGAAAGGGGATTGTTCTCTGCTACTGTAACACCAGTTTTGTCACACGCTTTCTTTTTTTCCAAGCCAAAAAATCAAAAACTATTTTTACTGTTTGTTACGCTCATCATCACGAGACTAGTTGCACAAATAGCTGCACCGGTGGGTATGTTTGAAATCATAAGACATGCAAGACTGGATTCAAGTTTCACGCTCAGTCACCATGTGGTGTAAGCCAGGACAGGCTTTATCTCTGTAAATGACTGACCCCGCAGCCACAACTGCAGACATTAAGTTATCCTGACAGCTGCATGATGCAGGACTACATGCATGCAGACTATTACAACGACTGCCCTTAACACCACGTCAACATCGCCAAAGACTGCAATGGTGTCGTGCCAGACTGTCATGGAGTGGCTCAGAATGACAGCGGCTCATCTTCAGTGTCGAGTCCCACTTTTGTCTAGGTCCAGATGACAAGCAAATCCATGTGTGGGGGCACCAAGACAAGTTTGTTGTCACGCATCATACGTCCAGAAGGCCTGGTGTCACTCCACCTCCACCTCTACTGCAGGAACTGCATGAGAATATTCAAACTGCATGGGATGGATTATCACAGGACACCATTAGGAACCTCTACGACTCCTTGCCGAGACGTCTGGCATGTTGCGTTAGCCAACATGGCGGGCCGACGCCATACTGAGAGACACTACCTCTGTATGTGTAGCTCAATCAATATTACCTTCCTTCCCTATAGCACTGCAACAACCACGTCCTCCTGGATGCAACTATTCTTTTGATGATGAGTGTATTAGTAACTGGTAACTGTATAGGAGAAGGAAAAACAGTAGAAACTATTAATCAAGGTCTTATTCCAAGGGACTTATGGACCATAGCTATCGGTCAGTTCATCATGTAATGTCTCTGGCCATTGTGTTTGATCTGTTTTGTTGTTGGGTCAATGGTTTAAAGTACTTTGGTTTATCGCTGTTTGTTTAAGAGGCTGAACAATACCTTGTACGCTACATGTAAATTACAGCCAGAAAATGAGGGCGGTGTGAACCAGATAAACACTGTGAGGTGTATTTGAAGTGGGCGTAATTACTGACGGCAACAGCTTCCCATGTAGTTACATCAGTGGAGGGGGCAAAAAGGTAGCAGTGAGTTTTCTGCCAACAGCAAATAGCAACTCAATAGCAACCCTCCTCTAAAAGGCTCATAACAAGGTGGAAGTCTATAATCCAACAGGAATTTTGGGATGGCATCTGGGAAGCATCTATTTTCTGTATTCTAGCTAGTCCTAGTCTTGTCCTGTATATGGACTGTAGTCCAAATTCTCTTTGAGCTCAGGTACTTGTTTGTCTTTCATATTAGTTTAGCAGATATACATCAAATTCTACATTTGTTGAAGTGAAGATAAGTAAATGCACAGTTGCTGTTTGTTTGTATTTAACATATGCAAAAAAAAGCGTTTGTCTAATGTCTAAAATATATAGCATGTTATACTGAACCAGTCAAAAGTTTGGACATACTTAGCTAAATGGATGTTGCTGGTGATCTTAAACAGTCTACCAGTTTACACTTCACAACTCCAACTGATTAGAGTCTGAAACAATACAATACTGATATACCACATATACTCTTGATGTACCAAAGTATTATATTTCTCTCAGTATTATATATCTCCACCTCTAATATATATTTAGTGGCTCTAGTTCTCCTTTCAGTTTAGTAAATATTCATGAATGACAGACCAATAGAATTGCTCCAAAACTGTAGGGTAAGGAAGCTGTTTCTTCCTTTTGTAAAGGTCCATTTTGGAAGTTTTTAAAATAAAATAAACATTCTGTGAGTGCTATTTTATAGTTTGATGTCTTCACTTTTATTCTATAGCATTCTTTGCATTAATCTAAAAATGAGGAGAGCCTTCTATTAGAATCCGTGTCGTCTGACTTTTGACTGGTACTTATAAAGTCGCTGTCCAAAGAAAAACATGTATCTCCATTTTTGTTGATTCATTTGATCACATGAGCTGCTCTTTACACTGTGTGGACATTTCATCTGGTTCCATTGACTTTTTTCATTCAAATTAAATTATGTTTTTGCCCTCTCCTGTAAGGACATTTTGAACTGTTTTTCTTTGGACAGCGACAATATATATATATATTTATTTATTGCTCTCTCAATCTCTCTCTTTCAGGGAGTCCGGGGCCTAAAGGCCCCCCTGGTGGCCCAGGACATTCAGGGCCCCCAGGTCCCCCAGGCCCTCGGGGTCAAATGGGGCCCATGGGCCCCTCTCCAGATCTTTCCCACATCAAACAGGGCCGGCGTGGACCAATGGTGAGTTTTACAGTGTCCCAGTTTTCCTGGTCAGGCTCTATATTGGCAACCTATATGTCTTATGATATAACAAAACAAATCTGGTGAAACTTGGAGTTTTAACCAAGTTAGAGCCGATATGATCATGACAACACATCATATCTCAATATGCATGTGCATCATAACCATCTCCAAACACAAACTAATCACAGTAACAGTCTAAGGCCTAATCACAGTCACATGTGTCCTTCTATAGTCCCTGCTGATTGAGCAGCCTAACTGATCCAGGAAGTAAGGTATTCCGAAATGCCATCTTGATGGTAATAACTGATACTTATCTGGACATTTGTCAGGCTCTTTTGACTCGGCTTGGGGTCCGTAGGGAGAGTCATGTGATGTTGCCCTTTGTTGTTGCCCAGATAAGTATGCCACTGTGGTAAAGATCAGAGAGCTTTCGGGGTGACACATTTGCGGAGCCGAGCCCAGTCAGAGTGGCTGAGTGACCTGCGGCCGCTGCTGACTGAGATGCATTCACACTTTCACACTTACTTTAACAGGCTACAGCTAAGCCTCATTACACTTCCACACATTCTCCCGCAGCCCAGCAGGCGCTACGAATTAACAACACACACACGTGGTCACTCTCAGTCTGTCTCTCTCACTCTCTCTCTCTCGCCCTTTTCCTCGCTCATCACACGCACACACAAATTACAGACGCTGTTAGTCATGTCAGGTTTACTCACATTAACCTTGGTACACCAATCATCACTCTGAGGCATATGAGCGTATGCCTAGGGAGGGTTTCACTAAGTTCATGACTGTTTGTGGACCCAGAACGCACTCATTTATTTTAGACAGCGCAAATACCAGCCGTTGTTTTTGTACAGCTGGGATATCAGTGGTGGAGGAAGTACACAAACCATGTACAAGAGTGAGAGTAGAGATCCCCAAGCTAAAATATTCCTCTAGTAAACCTAGAAGTTCCTCCCTTTAGACCTCCACTGGAGTAAAAGTACTAAGGTATTTACCTTCAAATGTACTTAAGTGACATTAGATGATTATTCAAATGATCGTAAGCACGGAACACTGCAGGATAACAGGTTCCATTAGCTAGAACAAGCTAGTGAGCGCTGTACCTCACTTCATGCTTCTTTCATTTGGACATGTCATGTTTATGTGCACACATAGGCCAAAAGGAAGGACGTACTGCGGGAAGACTGTCAATTTGAAGATACTAAATTGTCCCCACATGTCTATGTCCCTGCGATGGACTAATAGTAATTTCTAGCTGGGTTCTTCGTTCGTTTGGCTAGCTCAGGGCTAATTGCTTATTTATTTGACTTGTTTATGGCTAGTTCATATTCTTCATATTTATTTATGGCTAGGCCCTCATTCTTTTATTTGCTTCATTTTTTGTTCATTTGACTTGTTCATGGCTACTTACTCATATGATGTGTTTTTCAGAAGTAAAAGCGTTATTTAACGAATGGATGAAAGATGAAAGGGGGCCAGGGGTTATAGCTACGGGGGGAAATGTGGGGGCCTCTGTTTTATTGGTAAAATGTAATCTGTTCTTCTGCTAGCTTGTGTTTCTACTTGACTATTTTCCTGGCTAAATGAAAGCTTACTGGTGTATTGTAGTGACTTCCAAGTATATCCTGGAGAGCCAGTAGTGTGCTCTTTGGTAAGACTGGATACCCCAGTGTAATATCCCAACTTGGAATATTGTTTCTCCTGGCTGTTGACTGTTGATCCAAAGCTAGTGCTGTAAAGAGTAGGCCTCAGGTTTCGTACCAGAGAACACAGAGTAAATAGAGAATACATAAAACGTCAAATAGACAAAGAGATGAATGAAGTAATGTGTAAATAAAGGAAAGGACAAGCAAACAACGTTGGTGTATGGACAAATGAAGGGGGTGGTATAGCTTGCTAGCTTTTGGTTATGCTGGTTAGTTTGTCTGTCGCTAAACCTGTTTTGTGTGGGCGGGGCCAGAAATGTCAGCCTTGTGATTGGTCAGGGGAATGCTTGTTGAAGTGTTTACATGATGAAATATGTCAATCATTTATTGGTCTTTGGACATTATTAAAAGGATTTACTTGGTACTCATTTACTGTTTACCTGCAATAACAACATTAACCTAAACGGTATCAGGCTCCCTGGGCCTTTAAACCTCCCAGTACCTTTCTCTTTAGGTAAAGAATTGGAATTTGGGAATGTCTTAGAATGACGTCATCTGGCAGATGTCTTTGGAAGGTGTCTCTGGTTTATAATGCTTGTTAGTTGCACCCTTGACTTGTGACCACCCCCACTACTACACCCCCAGCAGAATTAAATTTTGGCTACACCACTGTAACAGACAGCCCTGTCTAGTCAGCAAATTGCTGAGTATAACCACAAAGTCCAAGAAAAACAGAGACGTTCTAAAACATGAAAAGTGATTTGTGCCTGTGTTCCTCTGTTCTCCTTTAAGCCAGTTAAACTCAGTCCCACTGAAGCATCCCCTGCGAGACTGGAGTGAAAGCTGAGTTTGAAAAAGCTCAGGCTGTAGCAGCAGGTGTCCATTTCCAGCAGGACGATGTAGCGTTAGGCCATGCCTAGTCGGGTCACCTCCGTGTGCGCTAGTGCTGACCTCCGCTAACTCTCTAGAGGGACACCACTGCAGCTGTGGCCAAAACTCGAGCACAATGCATGAGAGCACTCTTCTCTTTGAAGTATAAGTCCCATTTAGATGAAGCATACAGACAGTATTCAGTATTCAGGCTTTGAGAAGTTTGTTACTACTCCATTTTGACATATGCTTTTAGCTAGAGCAGCTTATGGTTAGGTTACTTGCACACAGATAGGTAAAGGTAGTGTTAGGAGTCTAGTCCAAGGACTGCCATTGGTATAGTATAGGGTGGTTGCCCAGGTGGGGAATCAAACTACAATCTACAGCATGGAAGGGGGAGGTGTGACCCTCCATAGTATTCCAACCACTTTGTAATTGCTTCTATTACTTGATACATTAGGATGGAAAGAAGACAAAAGGACAAATTCAGGGTGGAACCAACATTGAATTCGTGCTTGGGGGTCTGCCCTGAGATATATCAGAGATGATATCTCTGGGTCGAGCAGAAGTAAAACAGATTGGCAAGAATTGTTTCATCCCATTCATTATTAATGGGAAAACATCATGGAAACATCCAACCAAAAGGCTCACCATTCCCAAACAGATCAAACAATGTGGAGTAGGTAAGGTGTGGATGTCTTGACAACTGCAGGACTAGTGGACAAAAAATGTGTACCAAGGATAACAATATATTGGGCATTACGTGTAATGTGCAACGTGATACTAGTTAAGTTACAGCCACAGTGTCTCAGGAATAAAGCAAATCGACCCATCAGCTCTGAAATATGGGGAGTTAAATAGATATGTGGGGCATGATTTGAGTGGGTCAACGGTTTAAGACCCCTAGTCTGAGACAAACTACAGCATCTATAGACAGACTAAGTCTCTAAGTGTACCACAACATGTTTCTCTCTCTCCGTCTCTTCTTTTGTGCTTGCGTCTTTTCTTCATTGTTTAACGTGCATCCTGCAGTTGGTGCTTGGCCATTAACAGCAACACTGTGTGTGGTTGCCTATGTGTGTGAAAGCACAGTCTTAATCCTGATAAACTGTACCAGCAGTAGCCAGGGAAGAGGCTGAATGCGTTAGCATTCGGGTTATGTTTGGTTTGGCTGGCTTTGTCCTAAGGTTCAGCAGTTAACATCCCTGATAGTGCTGACCTTTGACTTTTCATGGGCAATATTTATTGAGCTACACAAACAGAAGGAGTGTCTCAGTATGGCATCGGCTGCGATGTTTGCTAAGCAACATGCCAGACATCTCGGGATGGAGTGGTAGAGGTTCCTAATGGTGTCCTGTGATAATCCGTCCCATGTAGCTTGAATATTCTCACATGGTTCCTGAAGATTGTGCGGTTGGGGTGGAAATGACGGTGGCCGAGAAAGCCGAACGCACTGCAAGATCTGAAAACGCAACCATCAAAATGAGACTGCTTGCAAACCATTAACCCATTGCGCAGCAAACACTGAAAACACATGCAACTTTCAAAACACATGCAAATAGCCTCAAAACACAACGGAAGTGTTTCCGAGGGACACTGAAAGTGGACGGACCCATTCGAGAGCGGGCTTCGTGGACATAGAGAAATATAAACACAAGAACCTGGCCAATAACCCGACTGAATATTCATTAATAAACAGATAAAACTTACTTTTGCTGGAACTGGGGCTGTCTCGGCTCTACGTCCAGGTCCACGCAGCTCTCGAATGGGTCCATCCACTTTCATTGTCGCTCGGAAACATGTCGCTGCGCAATGGGTTAATGGTTTGCAAGCGGTCTCATTTTGATCGTTGTGTATTCAGATCTTCCCGCGCGTGTGGCTAATGTTGTGCAAGTTGTGTCATTTTGATGCTTGTGTTTTAAGACTTTGCAGCGTGTTTTTAACTTGCAGTGCGTTGGGCTTTCTCAGCCACCGTAGGAAATGGAGTGAAAGCAGGCCTTCTGATTGTGTGACATGTGACAACAAACTGTTTGTCTTGGTGCTGACTATGGTGTCTCCACACGCAGATTCGTTGGTTGACTCCACCATAGCAAAAGGAGAACCCTTCACTGGAGATGACCTAATTCTGTGTCACTCCATCACTGTAAATCGGTCACCATGAGTCTGTTACATGGTATTGAGGGCAGTCATTGTAACAGAACGACTCATGGAGGGCTTCACTGCTCAAGGAATGATTGTTGGCTGTTGGGTCACTCCGCACATGTCGGACAATTAGTCTGTCTCTCCATGGTTTAGGTCTCCCAAATTCTTCATGTTGCTTGGGCGTTCCTCCTTCCCTATCCACTGCCATCAACAGAGTCCTGTTCATCATTGTTTAATGTGCGTCCTATATGATAGGCGGTGCTCGGCCAGGTCAAATAACGCTAACAGCTTATTATGTGGAGGCATCTTAATCTATCTTAATCCATTTAAAGTCTTAATCCTGATAAACTGTACCAGCAGTAGCCGGGGAAGGGGCTGAATGCATTAGCTTTCAGGTTATGTTTGGTTTGGCTGGCTCTGTGCTGAGGTTCAGCAGTTAACATGCCTGATAGTGCTGACTTTTGACCTTTCACTCTTGGCGCACTAGACTCCATCACACCGGTGACGAGGAAAAATGCTTATTTGTCAAAGTAATTTATGACCCGTTCAGCTTCAACACTCCAGAGTTAGCCTCCACATTTTTCATGACCTTGAGTGAGTTGGAAACCTGTTGGTTTCTTTCTTTGTTTTCTGCTGTAAAAGTTGACGGACGTCCAAGTATGCAGAGTAATTGCATTGTTACTGGCCTCTGAAGTCCACTCGAGCTGAACCGGGTGTCCGCTAGGATTCGGCTGTGCGCGACTGCAGGCAGAGGAAACCAATCTGCTGAAATTTTCGGGAGCTTTGGCATGGCTGAGTGTCTGGGGGTGTATATGGTGGGTTTGTGTGTGCCTGTGTAAGTGTGGGAATGAATGCATGTGCATATAGGGAAGGTTTTGGAGATCAGCTCCCTCAGTCTCAAATGGTCCATTTACATAGACATGATTTTAGTCCATGCAGTGGGCGGATGAAGTTACTGTTGGCTTCTCTCTGCAGGACCCTTACACAGTCACAGTATAGCAACGTTGAAGCAGTAGTTTTGGATGTAAGATTCATTTTATCCATATGTGCTGATGCTGACAGCTCAGCTATATCTCAGCCACACAGATGTGAATATGTTCTGGTAGTAACCTGTTAATGCAGAGGATATATTCAGGTTCAACAAAAAATATCAATTATTATGCATTATTATGATTATATTATGATCATATTGATATACACTCAAAAATAGTTGCACCCAGAAGGAAGTGTAGGGTTGCAGTGCTATTGGAAAGGAAGGTAAAGGTTACCAGGAATAATAAATGATGAATTTAGACTGATATGGGTAATATTTATTGAGCTACACATACAGAAGTAGTGCCTCTCAGTATGGCATCAGCCACCATGCTTGCTACAGCAACATGCCAGATGTCTCGGTATGGAGTTGTAGAGGTTCCTAATGGTCCTGTGAAAATCCATCCCATGTAGCTTGAATATACCCACACACTTCCCGCAGATTAAGCGGTAAGGGTGGAGGTAGAGTGACACGAGGCCGTCTGGACATGTGATGTGATCTTGGTTCTGACCACGGTGCCTCCATACACAGATTTCTCCACTAAGACTCTGTGAAGTACTCGTCAGTGAAGCTGACACGCTGCCATTCTGAGTCACTCCATGACAGTCTCCCAGATCTTTCATGTTGCTGATGGATGCCTCCTTCTATCCACTGTGGCCAACAGCGTGCTATGGTAGTATCCGCACGACCAGTAACACATTGATAGGACCATCCTCCTTCCCGGAGCCCTATGAAGCAACCCCTCTCCAAATATTCCTGCTCAAATTGTTATCTAATTCTTTTCAGAGGTCAGAATGGAAAGCACACACAACACAGTGACCTTACAAAGTCAGTCAGGTACAGTGATAAGGCCTGTCCGTACCTAAGTCACATGTGTGAACGTGAAACTTGAATCATACGCATGTCTCACAATGTCAGACCTAAGTTTCATTCCTGTTGGTTGATTCCTTCTGGGCGCAGCTATTTGTACAACTGTTTGTTTGATGATGAGTGTATATCATTGGCAAGTGAAAATGAATTTCAGATGGTTTTGGTACGTGACAGAACGCAGTCAGAAGAGGAATATAAGAAATTGATTATTAACATACACACACCATTACTTCATGATTCACCACGCAGTATTTGAAATATTTCCTTATTTATGGTGTTTGTTTTGCTCTACAGGGTCCTCCTGGCGCTCCAGGCAGAGATGGCATGAAGGTACAGTGTGTTTTCAGTGTTTCCAGCACCTCTAACCCTTCTCCACAGCTTTCCAGCCCCCCAGGCTGTTTTCCTCTAGTGGAATGCAAAACATTCCCGAAAGCTGGATGAAGATGTTTAAAATCCATTCCGAGCTATCAGTAATGAAATAAACCTTTTGGACAGAGATAGCCAAGAGGGGAACACAAAAAAAGCAAAGTGGAAATGTTTCTCCATGGGTGAACAGGGAATGAATTAACAGTCCCTTTGGAGGGATTTCTAAACATTCTGATTGCGTTCCTGCGACGGTAAATATGATTCACTGATTACACCGTGGAATATCGGCAGACAAAACACAGAATTCTTCCAGTCCGGTTCCTGTTCCAGCTTTGTTTGCATCATATTTATTTGGATGACTCACAGCAGGAACAGGCAAATACACACACCAAAAAAGCACATCACCGTTCTGGCAGGTCATGCTCCTGCCATAGAACCACGTGTTATATAAGCTTAGCCGCATTTTCTTTCAATAACCTGCTGTAAACCTGCAACATGTGCTCTAAATTGGCCTTGTCAAACTGAATACTGAGTCTAATCCAATAAGCGATATGTCAGATTGCCCATAGAGAACGGCTGAATCCTCCTGGATAAGCCTGCAGCACTCAACTAGATTAAGTGAGTGGTTTTGAATCTCAGTGAAGTGAATCTCTCAAGTATGTCTTCTAAAACTGGGTTTCTCCCCAAAAACTTTGGGTACGCTTTAGTTAGACTTTAGAAAGTTGGTAGCAGTGCGAACAAATATATTTTACACGTCTAATCTGGATTAAAACAGTAGAACTGTGCACCAAAAATTAGGATAATATTTCTGCACATTTAAAAAATAATGTTTTTTAAAAAAAAAAAGGTATAATCTTGTGAGTGGGGCTGAACACTGACCAGCAACTTTGGCGACGTGAATTAGCAGAGATTGAGCGAGGCATGAAAGTGGCAAGGCTAAGGTCATGGCAAAGCTAATGTCAGGCGAACATCCTGTTGGAATGTCTCATCACTGTGGGTGGGGGGCATGAAGTCCATGAAGGGCTGCAAATGGTCACCAAGCAGTAAAGCGTAGCGGCACCAGTCAATAATGTGTTTTGGCAGACCAATGGACCAAACTCAAGCCATGACAACACACCCCAGCACTGAACCACCACCAGCCTGCACAGTGCCTTTATTTGAGGTCTGTGCCGCACATAAACCCTAACATCAACCCAAAACAATTGGTACCGTGACTTTTCGGATCATATCACATGTTGCCAGCTCTGACAGGTCCAGTTAGCAACCTCACGTACCCAGGTCAAGTGCTGTGACTGGTTTCATGGTGTTAACAAACACACTCTGGTGGGTTTTCTGCTCCTGTACTCCATAGAAGCTTGTCTGTTTCCATGGTCAGGTGCCGCTGGTCATGATTATTAAGCACCTACAGGCATCCACTGTGCTGTCCACTGTGGGTGGTAATGCCTCCTATGATGTATTCCAAATACAAGTGTGATACTTGTGGATCCATAGAAATTGAATGTCCCAATCTAGCAACCACTATCATGCCTCTATCATAACACAAAGCTAATTCAAGCTCACTCACAAGATAATTCCTCACAACTTACACAGGTGCGGGCATTCCCATAAAGCCACTAAGGTACCACTTTATAGAGACACCACTTTATAATCAATATGCATACTGCTATCCTATGACTTATGGTATGTCAGTGTATTTAGGTGACTTTTTTACAGCTTACAGCTTATTACATCTTATAACAGCTTATTACAGCTCATTTTCTACGGTGTAAGAACAGTCATTCCAAATGTTGCAATGTTACATGCATCATTGTAGGTGCTGATAGGAACCATCCAGAGCAAAGTAATCCTCACAAAAGCCCCACAACAGAAAGTTATGACATATAAAAATTTTCAGAGTTTTCTGATACCTGATGCATTACTTAATGGTAGCATTGAGAAGATTTTGGTGTAAAACCTGCATTTTTTAATCCAGGAATACATGCAGGGGGTCAGACGTCCTGTTTTAGGCCAGCCAGGACGAAAGCCTACTAGTCCTCTTTTCGGGATGAACTATTTAAAATGTTCACTCGCCTGCATTTATATGTGTTCCATTGACTCATGTCTATATACCAAGGTCATGTGACATTGTGACTCGCCTACTAGCTAACCGCAGGTCAGCTCTCTATATGCTAGTCAGTTAGTAAGCGCCAATCTGACTCACAATTGTCATCCATTCCACCCAATTAGGCGAGTAAAGTAATCATGTATGTGTTACATAGATTAGGTTATGATTGTAATTCTGTTCTAGTATCGTGCCCGACAGCACCCCCCCACACTTTATGATGTCCTCGTTTTTGAGGTTATGAAAATGTCCACCCTATTCCCCAAAGTAGTTCCGTCCTCAGAAGACCCATTAGCCTCATTAATCATTCTGAAAACCACCTAAATGGCTATACTGGTGTTGTAGATGTGACGAACCCTGATTCCTATCACCACCACTGTACCCTTTCACATTAAACCACTCTGAATGGCCTTGTTTACAGCTCGACCTCTGACACGTACAGAACGTTCCCCTTAGAGACTGGTCTATAGCTGTTAGTAGAGGTGTATTTGAACGCACCTTTTGGAGCATGTTTGTAGGTTCAGCTCCTCTGTTATGTGTTTTTTAAGCTTCTCAGTCACAGATCAGAAACATCTGGCACAGCTTACTAGCCCTCCATGACCTTTTGACCTTCCCTAATCCTTGCACTGGGGTCAGTGTCTGCCCGGCTACATCATGTGTGGTGCTTTATCGTCATACCTCGGGCCAAATGAGCTAGAGATCAGCTTCAAATGGGCCGCGCAAGCAGCGCTAGCATAACATTTACACAAACTCCACCATCAATGAACTCCTATTTTCAGGCTTGTAGAGCAGTTAAAGGTGAGCGATATGGCACCAAGTATAACACGGCATGATATACGATATATGCTATTTAGTCTGTCGGAGGTTTGTGAACAAGTTGGAACAAACCACAGTCCTGAAATCCAATCTGCTTCTTGTTACTATGCAGTTTATGGAGTTACTGTACAGTGCTTGCTGTTGTTCGCAGGTTCCCTGTAAGTGGCCTGAATCTGATCTTTTGTTTTCCATGTAGTTCAGTCATCTAGTAATACCCTTGATGGCCAGAATATCCCCAGGAAAGTGAGACTGTGGTCTGTTTCTTCTCAGTAATGTCATAATCGTCATATCGCCCGCTCACACTGAACCCTCGCTGTGTTAAACTGAAGCCGGAGTGAAATGTGGAGGGCAGTGTGGGTTTGGAAGTGCGAGTACGTGGCTTGTTTTTCCACGTGTGATCGTGTTTCTGGGAGATAACAGAGTAATAACTGTCCTGTATGGCTTCTCATGGTTTTCTTCACTGTAATCCGGCTAACGCAAATATTTGTTTGGATTCTCTAGGGGGAGAGAGGGGCTCCTGGGCCTTCCGGACCACCAGTAAGAAGCTCTAATCATGCCACTTCTTCTCATGGTGTCTCTATCTTCTCCTTTGTACTCATCCTTTTTTTCCGTCTTCTTCTATGGTCTCCACTACACATCAAAAGTTTAGGGACACTTTTTTTTGTTTGTTTATTGTTTCACTTTTTTAAATTTAATTTTAATATTCCAAAAAATTATTTTAAGTAACTCTTTTATAATAACTGTGTTTTGATTACTTTTGGTTAATGAATTATCTTAGGGACTCATATTAATAGCTCCCTCTTGGTGGCTTTAAAGCACTGCTTTGAAGAACCTACCCGCCTAGAGCTAGCCAGGTTATGCCACACAGTCTCCACACAGAGAGGTTACAGCTAAGCTGTTACAACTAAGCCCCCCTTAACGTAAGCAGTGGGAATATATATACCTATCAGGTTATCAGTTGAATTAACGTCAAATATTTAATTAATTTATTCATTCATATAAAAAATCGACATTTATATGCAAAGGTTTAAACACTCTGGTCAAACTGGTCACCCTGAATGTTGCTGTTGTTGTTTTTTCCTCTACTGGGAACACGCTTAAATATTGCATGTTTCTGTAAATCATCGCTGTCCAAAGCAAGTCCCAAAATCCTCCATTTTTATCATTTTTAGTTTTATGCATAATTTAAACCAAGTAACTGTTTGCACAGTGTGAGAATCTCACAATGCCTGGACCCATGGAAATGCCTCAAAAAACATTAAATCAATTAAGAAGAATTTACATTCAACGTAAAGGACATATTTCCCATCTCCTGGAGATTTAGCTGTTTTTCCTTGAACAGCAATTAATTTATAATGCAGTGTTTATTAGTTTTGGTGGTTATTATTTATGTGGGAGGGGTAAAATATAATAACATTTTATGCTTGACCTTTTTTCCAGTATGTTCTATACAGCAAATTAACCGTGATAGCAGATGTCCAGATGAATCCAATCTAAAGTTTGCCCAAAACCACTTCCTTTGCATTGTTCCTCAATGCTTCTGGAAAAATGTTCTATAGACAGATGAAACAGAAGTAGAACTTCTGTGCAAAACTCTAAGTTTGGAAGGAAAAGCACCCACCAACACCAATACCTCATCCCAACTGTGAAGCATGGTGGAGGGAGCATCATGGTTTGGGGCTGCTGTGTTGTTTCAGGGCCTCCAAGGATGCCTTGCGATCACTGAGGGATTATAAGAGCAACAGCCCATGACCTTAAGCTGAAGAGCCTTGGGCTGATGCACCAAGACAGTGATCCAAAGTGCACACTTAATTAAGGATAGCTAAAGAAGCTTCATGGTGTGGAATAACCAGATCCTGACCGTAACCTTGTAGAGACACTAAGGTATAACTTGAAGGGGGCTGTGCAAGCAAGACATCCCAGGAATACTGATGAACCTGTTTGCAGGACACTGGTCCAATTTCCTCCTCAACACAGTGCAAATCTCATTAGTAGCACCAGGGAACGTTTGGTGGAGGTGATGCTGATAAAGGGGATCTACAGCTTATTAAATTCAACCGCTCATCTACCTGCCATCTACCTGCACTGTGGATGTTTACTGCACTGCGAATTCTGTGTAATCAATTCAGAATTCCAAGTAATTCCAAAGGATTCATATGCCATATGCTTTCAACTGTACATTAACTGACCACCAAGCAAAAATCCCACTCACTTAATCTTACATCTTAATTGGATCTAAGATATCAGATTATGCAGTTTACATGACCGTTTAAGTAATCAGATGATTCCAGGAGTCTGATTTTGTTTGGAATATTAGGTGCATGTAAACACACTCTCACTCTTGCTCATCTATTCGTTCCTGTACTCTTTCCCAGGCAGTGAATGCCCGTCTGTCTGTTTTAGTGCATGTGCTGTGTTGCTCTCATGGTGATGGATGGTGTCCTCTTTGCTTGTACTGCATTTTGAGATGTAGCTTGTACCAGGTCTATTCGGTCAGAGCAGAGCAGACAGTGAGTTATGGGAATTCTGTCCCGGCACTCAGAAAGAACAGGTTATGACTCTTTTTAAGGCCACATGAATGTGACCCCTTCTGTGAAGGGAAAGCAGGTCTGCTGGGAGCCGTCAGGATCAAACCCTGAATCTGTCAGCGAGGCGGATCCTGCGCTTGAGCTGACAGTAATGTGGGCTGCTACGTGCTCACTGGGGACGGTTCTAGATAGACTCCTTCAGCAGCTCTGCTTCACTTTGACCTGGCCAAAGCATGACCTGTGGGGGCCGTAGAAACAGCTGAAAGCAAAGTTCATGTTTTTTTATAAGCACAATAATAATAATAATAATAATAATAATAATAATAATAATTATAATAATTGTAAACATTATTATTATTATTGTTATTATTAATGAAACAATGAATAAATGTCTAAAGATGTTAGTATTTAATAAAAAAAATAAAAGTTAATAAAATATTTATGAAGGTGTCTATGTAAGTTTTTATATTCAAGTTAGATTACAATTAGACATTTCACCCCTTCCCCAAATTTCCCAAAATCTAATAAAATTTCTAATAAAATTAATATTAAAAATGCTCAATAAAATCTATATCCAACGACCATTTGTGATCAAAATCAATATCTAGAACATATCAGCTAATATTTTACAAGGGCTGATCAAATTTCTAAGCAGATAATATATATATATATATATATATGTATGTATATACATATATTAAACAGACACAGTGCTCAGATGTATTGTGTTGGTGTTGTGTTGTTTAGGGCCCTCCAGGATCCTTTGACTTCCTGTTGCTGCTGATGGCTGACATCCGTAACGACATTGCGGAGCTACAGAATAAAGTGTTTGGCAAGCAGATGCCTTCCCCCGGCGAGGAATTCCTCAACACCGCAGATTTCTGGAAGGACAGTCAGGACAGCCTGGACTTCGGCTCCGGAGAGGACTACAGATCCCAGAATCCCCCCAGAAAGAAGAGGAAACCATCCAGCACTTTAACTGACCCTGATTAGAATGATGATCCAGCGGGGCGTTCAGGCGGTCAGAATCGCGATTACAGGTTTTTGTAATACATCACGTGAGCAGTACGTACAGTATAGAGTCCAGTTAGTAGAGTTATCACCTGCCAGGACGGAGCGGTGGCAGCTGAGCCTACAGTGTAAATCAAATATTTGGGGTTTAGGCACTTCTCTCTAAGACCTTTTAAACACTTCACATTGTTTAGTTGAGCTGTGTGCTCGACTGTAGCATCAAATAAACATTTAAGCCATTCAGATTTCAAACACGTCAATGTTAAAGACCAGAATGTTTATTTTCAAATATAATCATTTAGATTTCAGTGGTGGCTTGTATGATGTTTAGCTGAGATCAACTCAACTAGAGACTGTAATGGGTTTAAAAGAATGTTGCATAAAAGTCTAAACATTTGGTTAGAAGGCCTTTAGACACCCCACGCAGTTTTATCAGATTAGTAAATTAATATGACCATAGGGAGCCACTTTTTAGGTACACCTTCTTGTATCTACACTGATAGTACTCAGTACACTGATTTTATCAGCTCCACTGACCATATAGGAGCACTCTGTAGTTCTACAGTTACAGACTGTAGTCCGTATAATTCTCTCCTGAGACCACTGATGAAGAAGTAGAGGATGACCAACACAAACGGTGCAACTACAAGGTGGACCAACCAGGTCTAATAGAGTGGACAGTAAGTGGACACGGTGCTTTAACACTCCAGCAGCACTGCTGTGTCTGATCCACTCACACCAGCACAACACACAGTACCACACCACCACCACATCAGTGTCACTGCAGTGCAGAGAGTGATCCACCACCCACATGACTATTGAAGAACAGAGTAATAGAGTATACAGAGAAACAGATGGACTACAGTCTGTAACTGTACAACTACAGAGTGCTCCTCGATGGTCAGTGCAGCTGATAAAATGGACAGTGAGTATAGATACATGGAGGTGTACCTAATGTAGTGGCCTCATGTTCCCTGAACCACTCTTTCACAGCCTGAGCCTTCTGCATTGTCATCCTGGAATATGGCTGTGCTCCAATATTGGAAAACAGGTCATTCGGTACATTCACTGACACAGTGACTTCATTTAATGGCTGAGCCCCAGATCATCGCATTGCCTCCAGAGGCTTGTACAGTGGGAAGTATATCGCTTCATGTGATTCCCTTCTTAGCCTGATCTGGCCATCTCTCTGGAATAGTGTCTGTCTGAACTCATTAGGCCGCATGACCCTTTCCTTCGCTCCAGAGTCCAGTCTTTATGCTCCCTAGCAAATTGATGCCAATTAGTCTCACTCAAGTGGTTTTCTTATGGCCACGCAGCCAACTGTTTAGTTCCAGTCCTGTGAGTTCTGGTGATGTGGAAAAGCTCTTATTCACTACTAAACCTAGTCCTGAGATCTACTGTCCGTTTTATACTATTCAGCTTCACAGAGTGTTTGAGTGACCTCTGATTATGGTCATTCAAAACTTTTTCTGACCGCATTTCTTCAGTGAAGTTGCCGGTCTCTCCCAGTCTTAATAATGTGTGGGCAGTTCAGAACATGTTTTTCCATGACCACAAGGTACATCTCCCCAGATGGTTGTTTAAGAAATGAGAAGCTGCTCACTGCGTTACCCAATCAAAGGCTCTTAATTACACACTTACCCACCCAGTGACTTTTCCTTGGCCAGGCAGTTTACCATGTTAACAGTGGTTTATCAGTTCAACCAATCAGGTTTACTCTATCTGCTATCAAACAGCTTTTATGAGTTGGGAGCACTTTACATTAGGTGTTGACTAACTAACATGAAGTAATACATTAACAATGGTTAACTAAAGTTGTTACTGTTACTAACTGTTGTTACGTGTTTACCTGACGTTCAGCATCGTTACTATACTTAATGCTTTACTTCATGTGAGTCAGTGCTTTATGTAAAGTGTCACATTTGAGTTTTTGTTTTATTCATATACAGTCATATGCAAATGTTTGGCCACTGCTGGTCAAATGGCGTTGTTGTTGCTGAATGAAAATAAGTGAACACATGGTTAATGCACAGTTGCTGTTTATCTGCAGGGGTTTACATTATCATAGACACAAAATATGGCTTATTTAGCAGAATATATGGCTTATCTAATATACAATATGGCTTATTTCATATACAACATGGCTTTTTAAATATAAAACATGGCTTATTTAATATAGAAAAAGCTTATTTAGCATTAAATATGGCTCATGCAATAACAAATCTGGCTTATTTATCATAAAATATCGTTAGCATACAGTTTATTTGCAGGATTTAACATTTAATAGACATAAATCATGGCTTATTTGATATAAAATATGGCTTATTTAGCATAACATATGAATCATGTAATATAAATTATGGCTTATAATCTAAAGAGTGCATTGAAGGAACCATCTCTTAACCAAAGACATTTTTGGGTTGTACATTTTACAGGGTTTAGAAGTATGTGCTGTGTATTCTCTTATGTGTTCAGTTTTTTTCAGTTTGAAAATCTATTAAATACATAACGTCAAATCTTTTTATATGAATGTAAAGAATGAAATAATGTAATGTATAGAATATGGACTATATGAATAGAGCAATATTGCATACATGTTCTGTCATAATCCACTTCTTACAGTGTATTTAATTTGCTTTTGGGAAACATTCTGCCTGTTTGTTCATTTCTCCGGTCTAAATATTTCCCATGTTCATGTTGTTTATTTGCATTGCGTTTAGTGTGTATTGGACTTTGTTGTACTGTGTTGCCATGATGTCAGAGAATGTTCTGGCTAGCGATGCTATTTCCTCTGCTGTTCAAGTGCAACATTGGAATCTCATGAGGACCGCCCAGTCAACCCACAAACCCTGCATCAGCTGATCCCTGTTTATCAGAAAGAAAGGAACTGCCTATAAGGAGAGAGAGCGGTATAGATCAGTGTCTTCCGGCTCCAGTCCATGAATCTGTGGTGGACTGTAGGACAGGAGCTGGGACCACTGGTGCAGATATCACAGAATTGATTTTTATTTAACTCTTAATACTCTTAAAAAACATGAATGTATTTCTTTGTATGAAATTCTATTTTTTTAACATAAAAGATGTACATATTTATCATTTCTGAATTCCAAGCCTTTTTGTTGTACAAATACAGCATGTCCTGTCATAGATGTCTTAGATGGCGAACGGTCTACTTCATCACTTCTACAGATTTCCTCACTCCGACAGATTGTTGAGATGAAAACAAAGTAATTCAGAGTTAAACTTAGCAACAGTGGTGGTGATGGATACCCTTAGCCATGCGATGGCCACTTATTGTTAGTAAGCTAGTTCCACAAATCAAACGGCTGCACGACACAGGACTACATGCTAGCAGACTGCTACTACCACGACTGCTCCGAACACGACGTCAGCATCACCAAAGACTGCAATGGTGTCGTGCCAGACTGGCATGGAGTGGCAGCGGGTAATCTTCAGTGACGAGTCCCGCTTTTGTATTGGTGGAGACGACCAATGGATCCGCCTACCACACAATCTATTGGGAATGAGGGAAAATATTCAGGCTGCATGTGATGGAGGACACCATTAGGAACCTCTACAACTCCATGCCGAGACCATGCTAAGGCATGTTGCATTAGCAAAACTTGGGCGATCCAACACCATACTGAGAGTACTTCTGTATGTGTAGCTCAATAAATATTACCCATATGAGTCTAAATTTATCATCTTCCTTCCCAATAGCACTGCAATCCCACACTTCCTTCTGGGTACAGCTATTCTTTGATGATGTTCTGATAAAGAAAATAACCATGAAACATACTGGTGACCTCTCTGGGGACCTTTCCACCAGGATTAGTGGAAAAATACTAAAACACATGGCAAATTCCTAAACATGCATTAACTTAAAACTCGTCTGGGTCCTATCACCATCAGTCTGGCTCTGTGAGCAAGAATGACGCATTGTACAACATGCCACTCTGAATGATTTAGTTTTGTTGATTTTGCTTACAACTTTATTATGGAATTATGCAGAATTTAAAAAAGAACTTTTTGTCATTGAGTTGCCAAACTCCCTGGAACTCTGATGTAATGGAGAGTTTGCAGTTGAGAGAGTAACTGCTTGTGTGGAATTGTGTGCTTGTGTGTGAATCTGCACCCAACATTGGAATGCAACGGAATATACGTTTTTCTGAATATAAAAATTCAGTATCTTATTTCAGTACAAATTTCGTTTTGCGAAGGCAGTTTTCAGATTACAGTTACATATTCAGGTATTAAGGGAGTATTGAAAGTGTAGGAGGAGACGATGAGTCTTGCTGCACCATGTTGTCTCTTCTTCGCTGTTCCACTTTCTGCCACTTGGTGGTGTGTTTCCACTTCTGACACCAATGTTGCATTACAGTAGAAGGAAACATGGGAGGGGCTGTGATTTCTTCCACAAGAAGTGCTCTCTAGTTACATCATTAAGGAGCCATACCTAACACCCACTTTAACTACCCTACAGGCCACTAGCTACCAGTTAAAAGTTTGGAAACACCAAGTTAAATGGATATTGTTGGTGAGCTTAAAGACTCTACAGTCTTACACCTAACAGCTCCAACTGATGAGAGTCTGAATCAGTACACATCCTGACATACCACATATACTTTTGATGTACCACGGAATTGCTCCAAACCTGCTTAGAAATAAACCTTGTTCTGTCAGCCTCCACTGCAAAGCTGTTTTGTATTCCTGTAAAGGTTCATTCTGGAGCTTTTTAAGGCGGACTGAATAATTCCATGAGTGCTATTTTATGTCTTCACTTAAGCTAAACAACCTTTTATGAGTAGCCGTGTCTAAACTTTTGACTGGTACTGTTCAGAAGCAAGCGTGAGACACCAGACGTGTCTTGAGGAAAGTAGAGGAAACTGATGGAAGAGAACAGAGGAGGGTAAATAACAGTGTCCATCTGCTTTCACCCGGCACTCTGAGAGAACGTCTGGTGCTACGCCTGATGACGAAGTGCTTTGATGTTTTGGGTGTGGAGTGTGAGGGTGGTCCCCCGAGTCCAAATACTCCTAAACCATCTTCATCTGTTCATTTAAGACATGCTTGTCTTTTTTCCACACACCATCATTTCTCTCTCTTTTCTTTATCTACATTCTGTGGTTTCCTACTCAAACTGTCCAGTATGTTCTTCTTGCCTTGGCCATACTGACCTGAACCCTTTACACTGACCTATAGTATTTACAGTATGTGTCGGTTTAAAAGCTAGAAACCAGGAAAAAATGACTCCCTCCTTTTTTTCTTCACATGTGGGAACTATTACCATGGAATAGCATGTCAAGGTTCGGGCAATCAGGCAATTAGTCATTCAAATCATATTCCAGAATAGCAGCTTTTTATTATTCCATCCTTATTGCTGTGCCAACTGGCTAGAAACCAGTGCTGTTGTACTTATGACATGATCGTGAAGCTTATTGCTGCCCTGTTATAGAAATAAGAATCAAATATAATGCTATAAAGTATGAAAATGAGTAAAACACTGTACAAATCTAATCACAATGTAACAGGTCCATAAAAAGGTTCAATCAATTGCTGTAGACAATGAAATAGAAACAGAGAATGTTTTCAAAATTGTTGCATATTATGTGATGGAAACAGTCATTATAGTGGCTCATCATAGAGAAACTGCACTACCAAACGTTTAGACACAGCCAGCTAAATGGACGGTGATGGTGATCTTAAAGACTCTACAGGCTTACACTTAACAGCTCGAGCTGATGAGAGTCTGAAACAGTACTCATCCTGATATACCACATATACTCTTGATGTACCACAGTATTATATTTCTCCATATCTCCACCTCTAATATATATTTAGTGCTGTGTAACCTTTGATCTTTTTTTTTTTTTTTTTTTTTGCTTGTTTAAAGGCTCTAGTTCTTTCAGTTTAGTGAATCTTCATAATGGACAGACCAGTAGAATTGCTCCAGACCTGCTTAGACATAAACCTTATCATCCTCCACTGAAAATCTTGAGAAATCTGTTTTATCTTCCTGTAAAGGTCTATTTTGGAGTTTTTTAAGGTGGACTGTATAAATTAATGAGTGCTAGTTTATAGTCTGACATCTTTCTAAAGTAAAGCATTTAGATACACATAAGGAGAGCCTTCTAAGAGTAACCATGTCTAAACTTATGAAGGGGAAGTGCAACTGACTCAGGTTTCTTTACAGTGGTGGTGATGGGAACCAGGCCTTACCATGTCTACAACACAAGACAGCTATTTAATTTATTACCCCAAACCCTCCAGTGAACCTACACGTCTCCTGGCGTGTTGTATGCAGTACAATGCTGATAATGGTAAATTGGCCATGTTTTCTTTGGGGACTAGTTTGCCTTAGAACACTGCACATGTACCTCTCCGCCATAAATGTACGAAGATGAACCATTCCAAAATGATCATTAAACAGTGTCTCAGACATCAGGCAACCTATTCATAACTACGCCATGTAATAACTTACTATGAGGGGAGCTTTTATAGGTGGACGTCTGGTTCCTATCACTACCACTGTGGATAAGTTTCCCTAGAAAAGGCCATTTCACACCAAAACCAATGCATAAATTAATCATATAATGACAATAAAGCATGTATTCGATGCCTATTTTTCCCACCTAAATGACTGAAGGGTTCTTTTCCCTGTGCAATGCCGTGCAGG
>JAMWET010003907.1:32500-34282 GCA_024036415.1 Prochilodus magdalenae | reverse complement strand
GAATTAGCTGCGTTAGCATTAGCCATAGTAGTCTTAACTGGGTTCACTTTATTAGCATTAGCTACGTTAGCATTAGTCATGGAAGGGTCTGCTAGCATCTGGTTAGCATTAACATCTGGAGGGCCGGATGTGGACTTGCGGCTGGCTAGTTTGAGAGATGAAACCTTGCGCCCCAGGAGCTGAGTGATATAGTTGTTAGCGTTAGCGTTAGCATTAGCGTCTGGAGAGTGGTCCGCAGTAGATGTAGTGGTGTGGGTGGTCTTGGAATAGGAATAGGAGGAAGAGGAGCTGGATTTCACGGAGTAGGAGCCAAGGGAGGGGTCGGGCAGCATCGGGAGGGAGCTGTAGGAAGGTGGGTTAGGGGTCACGTGATAGCTCTCTCTCCGAGGGGGCGGGAGCGGGACCTGATTGACACAAAAGGGAGCCAATCAGGAAACATGGCTGATTGTACTAGAGGGTAAGATCGTTTCTCGTTCCTCATTTGCAAGGCCTGGAAGCACGAGAGAAAACAAGCTCATTAGAAATGCCCCACGGCGGCTTTCCGAAACCGGAACGCCGAGTGTTGTCATGACGCTAATCGTAATCTCATCCGAACTCTGGCCTGTGAATGAAAACAGGATTCCGAGGCTGGGAAAAATGCTACACCCTCTAAAACGTTTAACAGCAACTGCACAGCTCGGGAAACAAATCAGAGCCCACTCCGGTTTCTCCAATCAGCATCTCCACATGTACAGCAGGTTCTCAGTGAGGAACCGAAGGCTGGGTTCTAGCTTCACTGGCGGATACAGTGAGCGTCTGGTTCATGAGAACAAGGTCCAGCAGCCAACACACAGGACAACTCAGCTACAGACCGGCAGAGGGCCAAACCCACTCTCTACTGACCGTGATGAGCGCCACCTCATTCCAATGTCCCTTACCCACCGTAAGATGACCTCAGGTGACCTACAGAGAGACTGGCGAGCGGTGGCTGGGGTGGTTCCAGTAGTGTAGAGGATCAAACAGAACCAACACCAACCCAGAACCTGCTCACCTAGAGACACTGATCAGCTACAGGTGGGCTCTACTTAGTCCAGAGCTGTACATATAAACCCTCATCCTCAAAAGAATGGCTGGAGCTGTAGAGGTTCCTAATGGAGTCCTGTGATAACCCATCCCATGCAGCTTGAACATCCTCACACAGTTCCTGCAGATGGTGCGGTAGGGGTGGAGGTGGAGGGACACCAGGCCTTCTGGACGTCACCGCTGACCACGGTGCCTCCACAAGCGGATTCGTTGGGCGTCTCCACCAAGACTAAAGCGGGACTCGTCACTGAAGATGACCCAACGCCATTCTGGGTCACTCCATGACGGTCTGGTACCACACCACTGCAGTCTATGGTGACGGTGACGTGGCGTTAAGGACAGTCCAACTGTTTGTGCAGCTGTTCTTCTGAAGATGAGTGTTTATCATCGCTGTCCAGTGAAAGACAGGTGTCTCCACGTTTTTTACTTTTATGCGTCATTTGAACACAGCAGCTGCCGTTTACTCTGTGTGAGAATTTCATGATGCATGGACCAACAGGAATGACACAAGACTGTTTGGAAGGACGTCTGGTTCCATTGACTTCCATTAAAGTCAGATGAGGTTTTTGGCCTCTCCTGTAAAGTTGCCGTTTTGGAGGTACGTGTTTTTCTTTGGACAGTGAGGAGATACGGTCAAGCGCACTCGCCAAAACGACTTGGTGTGGCATTTGGGACCAACACTACAAACCATTAACACGGTGTTAATCAGATAGTGATGCT
>JAMWET010003907.1:22500-27500 GCA_024036415.1 Prochilodus magdalenae | reverse complement strand
CCTGAGATGTGTATACAGGATCTGTCAGTCGAGCTGGATGTGCAGTTTTCCAGCCTGTTCATTCTTCATAAGGACAGAATTCCGGATAAATTCCTGTTGCTACGTGGAAACTTCCAATCCAAAGCTGCGCATAAGCACAGTATTCCTGAAGAGACTCAGCATTCTGGAGTTGGAATGGTGTCGCCATCTTGAAAACTCTGGGACTAGATGGTGGACCAATGTGGATCAAGAAGATCCGGTGGATCCAGACGTCCTTTAGGGAAGTGTTGTCTCCTGATATCTGTGGCACAGTTCCACTTACCCTGAGCCTGCCCCTCAGTCTAACGGGAATACCCGCAGGAGTCTGACCGCTTTCTGACCCCTACGTCAACTAAAGCTGGCCCTGCAATGCTGCTTCCCCTGGGAGTTCCCTCGCCCCGAGCTAGCCATAGGTTAGCCGCATATATGGGACAAGTGTGACCAGCACCAGTTGAGTGTTTGGTTGAGGTGACTAGAGTAACCATGAACCACAGTGCCGACTGTGCTCATCATCTTACCGGGTATCACAACATTCCCATCCTGGTGTTCCAAGATGACAGTTCTGGCATTCACAGGGCTGCCAATGTGACTGACATTGTTGCACAATCTCCCGATCTAAGGGAACAACCAGGGAAGGCATCCACCAAATCTGACCCAAACGAACGATTCTTTGACGCAAGAGTGTCTGAACATTGATGTGGCCTACATCCCGAAATGGAATCACAGCTGTATTGGTGCTCGTGGAGGTGACACGCTACCAGGTACTAGCTAATATGCTATCTGACACATTTCAGAGCACCGTGCCAAATCAAGCCCACCCAGGACTCTGGAATATGAACGTCCCGCCAATGTAGCTTTACTGCAGACGTCTGGTGAAAAGAGGGATAGTGAAGTGAGGGGAAGGGACAGTTGCATGGAGACACTGAAGGAGACGTTATGAAGATGAATGGATCTAATAGAGAGAGTTTAATACTCCAGCGGGACGAAACACATGAAGCCGAAGAGACACATTTCCAGAGGTTAGTGCTGCTTCAGTGGGTAAAGCCATAACGGGAACCGTCAGCCTGTCTTAGATGTGGGAGTTATAGCACTGTGCTGGGGTCAGCACAACTTTCCTTTATTTCCTTTCCTGTCAGAAATGATGAAAGCTCTGCATCTTTAGAGAAAGTGTAAAACTGGAGCTATAGAGAAAATGGACCTCCTAACAGCCACCTGGAAGACCTGGGGAAATGGGCCTCCTAAGAGTGACCTGGAAGACCTGGGGAAATGGGCCTCCTAACCGCCACCTGGAAGGTTGGGGAAACAGGCCTCCTAACAGCCACCTGGAAGACCTGGGGAAATGGGCCTTCTAACAACCACCTGGAAGACTGGGGAAACGGGCCTTCTAAGAGTGACGTGGAAGACCTGGGGAAATGGGCCTCCTAACCGCCACCTGGAAGGTTGGGGAAACGGGCCTCCTAACAGCCACCTGGAAGACCTGGGGAAACAGGCCTCCTAAGAGTGACCTGGAAGACTGGGGAAACAGGCCTCCTAACAGCCACCTGGAAGCCACTCTGATGTGTGCACTACAGTGATCTGTGTGTGCGCCTGTGTGTGTGTGTGTATGTGTGTGTGTGTGTGTGTGTGTGTGTGTGAGTTTGTGTGTGTGTGTGTGTGTGTGTGTGTGAGAGTGTGTGTGTGTATGTGTGTGTGTGTGTATGTGTGTGTCTGTGTGTGTGTGTATGTATGTGTGTGTGTGTGTGTGAGTTTGTGTGTGTGTGTGTGTGTGTGTGTGTGAGAGTGTGTGTGTGTATGTGTGTGTGTGTGTGAGTGTGTGTGTGTGTATGTGTGTGTGTGTGTGTGTGTCTGTGTGTGTGTGTATGTGTCTGTGTGTGTGTGTTTGTGTGTGTGTGTGTGTGTATGTGTGTGAGTGTGTGTGTGTGTATGTCTGTGTGTGTATGTGTGTGAGTGTGTGTGTATGTCTGTGTGTGTGTGTGTGTATGTGGGTGTGTGTGTGTATGTCTGTGAGTGTGTGTGTATGTATGTGAGTGTGTGTGTATGTCTGTGTGTGTGTGTGTATGTGGGTGTGTGTGTGTATGTCTGTGTGTGTATGTATGTGAGTGTGTGTGTATGTCTGTGTGTGTATGTGTGTGTGTGTGTGTGTGTGTGTGTGTGTATGTGTATGTGAGTGTGTGTGTATGTCTGTGTGTGTATGTATGTGTGTGTGTGTATGTGTGTCTGTGTGTGTGTGTGTGTGTGTGTGTCTGTGTGTGTGTGTGTGTGCGAGGGGGGTCTATGTTGGTACGCGTACCTGTAGAGCGTGTGTACAGGTTGGGGTAACTCTGAACTCTCTTCATGGGCCAGAGAGTGAGAGACAGCGACACACTTTTGCGAGCTGGTCCTCCGCTATCTGGAGTGTGTGTCCACACCCACACACACACACACACACACGCACAGATGCACACATGCAAAGCACACGCAAGAAGCAAAGCACATGCATTACATTAGCATTAGCATTAGCATGTTGACTCACAGCCAGGGAAACTCTTGACACTTCCCATTTAAAAGCCCATAAACAAACAAACAAACAAACAAACAAACAAATAAATTCTATATAAGGGAAAGAAATCCAGCGGATTTGTATACATTAACATAATAAATAATTAAATAATTTTATGAAATTCATCATATAAACTTTTGAAATGTGTAGGAATTTCAATTAAATAAATAATTAAAAAAAAATTCATAAAAAAATAACTGAAAAACATGTAAACTGAATTTAATAAATGAAAAATAAATTCATTGTTCATAAAATTATAATTATTACAATATTATTAGAACAGATTTTATAACTCACAATAAACTAAATAACGAAATAAACAAAACTTTTAGAATATTAGAACAATAATTAGGGTATTATTATTATTATTGTAAATGTTTACTGTTATATATTGTAACTTAAATTTATAAATAATTACGTAAACTGATTAATTAAAAATGCATTATTTGAAACCATAAAGACTAAGTATAGAAATAATCTATCTATCTATCTATCTATCTATCTACCTACCTATCTATCTATCCATCTATCTATCTATCTACCTACCTACCTATCTATCTATCTATCTACCTACCTATCTACCGACCTATCTATCTACCGACCTATCTATCTATCTATCTATCTATCTATCTATCTATCTACCTAAATACCTATCTATCTACCGACCTATCTATCTATCTATCTATCTATCTATCTATCTACCTACTTACCTATCTAACTACCTACCTATCTATCTATCTATCTATCTATCTATCTATCTATCTACCTACCTACCTGCCTATCTACCGACCTATCTATCTATCTATCTATCTATCTATCTACCTACCTATCTACCTACCTATCTATCTATCTATCTATCTATCTATGCTAATAGCCAGCTAATAAGTGTGATGGTTAATGATATGCTAATGAGATCATGCTAACTGCTATGCTAACTGCTGCTCTCCCTCACAGTCAGGCACGTTAGCGGTGTTGCTCTGGCTACAGTAGCTGCTCCTGCTAGTTTAAGCCATCCTGGACACAGATCAGCGCATGCAAAGCGTAGCTACCCAGGCAGCCGTGTTCAGCTCAGCGCGTTCTCCCACGGCAGTCGTGCGCTCTGATGGATTTGTTCTGGGCCTCACTCAGCTGAATTACTCTCATAAAGGAAGCAGCCTTTCAAAGACAAGCGGAGCAAATCAAATTGAGCTCAGGCAGGCGGCGAGCGTCGCGGCGGGGCCCATGCACTTTGAAGCCCTGCATTATGAAGCCAGGCTGTTTGCCAGCCATGCACCGGGAGGCCTTGGTTTTCTCAATGGAGAGATGGGAGGAAATGAGAGAACCGTCTCTGTATGAGCTTTAGGCTAAAGCTACGTCGAGCTACACCCATACACAACTCTGAGATGGGACCAGCTCCTTCCCAACCCTCCACAGATCATCCTACAGCTGCACTCATCCTCAAACACACAGCTGTACGAACAGCTGCACCCAGAAGGACTCGACTGACTGGAACGAAACTTGGTGGGTGGGTTTGCCACGACTGCAGACGTCCAGGGAGCAGTGGTGTCCTCCATCAGTCATCCTGTTAGTGCAGCACCATTGGCAGACGGCTGCACCACGCAGGACTACATGCACACAGACTGTTACCACGGCGACTGTCCTTAACACCACGTCACCGTCACCAAAGACTGCAGTGGTGTCGTACCAGACTGTCATGGAGAGACTCAGAATGGCAGCGGGTCATCTTCAGTGACGAGTCCCGCTTTAGTCTTGGTGGAGACGCCCAACGAATCCGTGATGGAGGCACCGTGGTCAGCACCAAGATGAACGGTTTGCTGTCACACGTCCCGAAGACATGGTGTCAGTTCACCTGCACCCCTACCGCACCATCTGCAGGAACTGTGTGAGGATGTTCAAGCTGCATGGGATGGGTTATCACAGGACTCCATTAGGAACCTCTACAGCTCCATACCGAGACGTCTGGCATGTTGGGTTAGCAAACACGGCGGCCCGACTCCACATACATATTGATCCTGGTCACCTTTATCTTCCTTCCCAACACCACCGCACTCCCACACCTCCTTCTGGGTGCAGCTGATCTTTTAATAATGAGTGTATTATCTAAATAATAATTGTGGCAAGTGCTATTTAAGCTCTGTGGAGAATCTTCAGCCTGCCCAACGCGAGCGAGTGAGTGATTTATCCATGCTAAGCTGACACAGAACCACCACCGAGTCCATCCTACTGATGAATGAACTAGGAACGCTGTATCCTGCACTGCAGAAATTGGCAAATTGGAATTTCCCTTCAACGTTATCCCTGTGCTGAGGTATCCAGAGTGAATTCCGAGTTTCATACCTGCATTCATAATGGAGATCTCGTCTTAGGGCTGCTCTGAACCAGAACTCACTTTCCTGCAACACAAACACAAACAGGGATTTGAGTGAACGACACTTCATCACAC
>JAMWET010003907.1:0-20000 GCA_024036415.1 Prochilodus magdalenae | reverse complement strand
ATACTGTAATATTCCTGAATTCTTGAACCCAAATTCAACGAATATTGAAATATTCCAGCCAACACTTAAAGAATTCGGTAATATTCCTGAACATTAAAACCAAAATCAGGAGAATACTGTCATTTTCCTAAAATATCCAACCAAAACATGAAACATGGAATATGCTTTATGTCTGGGATCATTTAGAGTCTGGAGGCTAAAGTTTTAGCATTAGCATTTTTATACCAGCCTTTATAAGAAGTCTAAATTCTCCTAGTTGTATTTTAATATCTATATCCAAAGTTCATACGGGTTCAAACACCAAAATCCCCCAACGGTTATATTCATAGGACCATTTTCAAACCTTTCCTTGGCCCTGAGAGACCAAACAGAATTAAACAGTTTACATATCCAATTTACATATGTAAATGAGCTCTGTTCTGATTGGCTGCCTTACAACACACCTTATACCTTCAGTGTAAATGGTGGAACTCCTAAACTGCACGGTAAACCAGTGTCAGTGTTGAGCTAATAAAGACGAGGGAAGTAAATGATCAAACGTGCGGCATGGTGTTGGGAATGCTGTACGGACCGCTGCTGTGGGATGTTGGTAGGGCACTCTGGAGGCGGGGTGACTCCACCGTGGAAGCATATGTGATAACATAGCTGTAAAGACACCTGCCCACTCGAGCACAGCGACAGCTGAGAATTCCGGAGCCTGATCTGCGTAATTCCTGTTAATTACTGACTCCTATTCACCCGGCTTATGGGGGATAGAGCTAATGAAGTGGCCATCCGAGAGAGACACATTCACATACATGCAGAGAAGGAGGGAGAGACTCCTGTCGTTTATCTGAGAGAAAAGAGTAAGCGGAACTTAATATTGATATTTTATACATTCCTCAAAATTCCCAAACTAAAAGCTACTACAAAAATCTCGACCTTTCTGGATTTAGCATATCAAGATTCGGAATAAGAGCAGAAAAAAGACATGGTGGAACTAGCGGATGAATGAATGAATTAAAGAATGAATTAGACAAATGTTGTGCAGGTGCAAATCTGAAAGCGTAAGGGGCGTCTGAATCCAGCTGCAGGCTCTTGGCGTAGCTCTTCTGAGAGGAAATGTGGAAATTCTAAGAACGAGAGCCGAGCCTTCAGAAAGCTTGGAATATTCATAACTCATTAAAGAAAATTCATAAATACCTCAAAATGTTTCAGCGGGATCATGTATAATATGGGAACATCTAACTACAAAGCCAAAAAGATTATCATCATCAGTGCGTTCTTGAAAATTCCGACTACAGATCCAACAATACTGTCATATTTCTGAACATGTCCAACCAAACCAAACGCTGTAATATTCCTCAATATGTCAACCATTTCCGAAGAATACAATAATATTCCTTAACGTTCTAACTAAAAACCAAGGAATCTTTAAGTCTCTCTAAATATTTTAACCAAAATTACATCCCAAAGATTCCTAAAAATATCCAATGATGAAGATTTGTCTCATATTCCGGGACATTCCAACTATAACTCAAAGAATATTCTAATATTCCTGAACGTGTCAACACAAATCCAAAAATTTCCCCTAATCCCTCACCCCCAAACTCTGCGGTTTTCCTAAACATTTCAGCCCAAATTCAAAGAATGCTGTAATATTCCTGAGCATTTTGCCCACAGTCCAAAGAATGTTGTGTCCAAATCCCAAAAGGATACTACGATATTCCTGAACATTCCACATGCAGCTCAATGAATATTGTAATGTTCTACAAGTAATAGATTACATTAAATAAAACCCCAGCAAACAGCTTCACTCCTGATCATTTCAGATAAATTCCAAGGAAGCTGCTATTTACCAGAAAACTCCAACTCCTCCTGAAAATGTCAAATTTCGAAATATACTGCAAAAAAATATCACCCAAAGCCACCAATATTTTTTTTCCAAATTCAAAGAATGCTACGACACCCCTGATTATTTCAACCAAAATCCACAGAGGAAATGTCCCAAACTGTTTCAACCAAAATCCAAAGAATCAGGAAATATTCCAAAATGTTTTAACCAAAATCAAATGAATGAGGTAGCATTCCAAAATGTTTCAACCAAAATCCAAAGAATTATGAAATATTCCAAAATGTTTTAACCAAAATCAAATGAATCAGGTAGCATTCCAAAATGTTTAAACCAAAATCCAAAGAATAAGGTAGCATTCCAAAATGTTTAAACCAAAACCCAAACAATTAGGAAATATTCCAAAAAGTTTTAACCAAAATCCAAAGAATTAGGAAATATTCCAAAATGTTTCAACCAAAATCAAATGAATCAGGTAGCATTCCAAAATGTTTAAACCAAAATCCAAAGAATAAGGTAGCATTCCAAAATGTTTAAACCTAAATCCAAAGAATTATGAAATATTCCAAAATGTTTAAACCTAAATCCAAAGAATTAGAAAATATTCCAAAATGTCTAAACCAAAATCAAATGAATCAGGTAGCATTCCAAAATGTTTAAACCAAAATCCAAAGAATAAGGTAGCATTCCAAAATGTTTTAACCTAAATCCAAAGAATTATGAAATATTCCAAAATGTTTAAACCAAAATCAAATGAATCAGGTAGCATTCCGAAATGTTTCAAACAAAATCCAAAGAATTATGAAATATTTCAAAATGTTTAAACCAAAATCAAATGAATCAGGTAGCATTCCAAAATGTTTCAACCAAAATCCAAAGAATAAGGTAGCATTCCAAAATGTTTAAACCAAAATCCAAAAAATTATAAAATATATTCCAAATTGTTTAAACCAAAATACAAACAATTAGGAAATATTCCAAAAAGTTTTACCCAAAATCCAAAGAATTAGGTAGCATTCCAAAATGTCTAAACCAAAATCCAAAGAATTAGGTAGCATTCCAAAATGTTTAAACCAAAATCCATTTCCTGGAAAACTCCAACTACTCCTGAAAATGTCAGATTCCAAAATAAACTGCAAAAAATATCACCCAAAGCCACCAATATTCTTTTTCAAAATTCTGCAATACCCCTGATTATTTCAACCAAAATCCACAGAATGAGGTAATATTCCAAAATGTTTCAACCAAAATCCAAACTACTCCTGAAAATATCATCTAAAATCCAAAGAGTTTCACCCAAACCTGCTACAATACTGCAATATTCCTAAATATATAGCACAACATAAACTAGCGTCTTACAGAGCTGGAGTATTACAGCGCTGCTTCACCGCATCACCAGGATGCGGTTATTAAACCCTGCTCAGATTGTATTAAACCTCCAGGCCGAGGCAGACGCTGGTGAAGGACTAGAGGACGACCAACACTGCACTGTGCAGCAGCAGATGAGCTATCGTCTCTGACTGTCCATCTACAAGGTGGAACAGCAAGGTAGGAGTGTCTAATAGAGTGGACAGTGAGTGGACACAGTGTCTCAACACTCCAACAGCACTGCTGTGTCTGATCCACTCACACCAGCACCACCCACACTAACACACCACCACCACGTCAGTGTCACTGCAGTGCTGGGAATGATCCACCACCCACATCATACCTGCTCTGTGGTGGTCCTGTGGGGGTCCTGGCCAAGTAGTTTTAATACAAAGACCACCGTGTGACCACAAAAGCAGTTCCAACCGTTTCCCAGGTCAGAAACTCAAACCTGATGGTGCGGAGAGCTCAGAGCTCCGAGTGTTTCTCTTTGGACAGCTCAGTGGAAAATTCATCTCCGCGCCAGAGGAGAGGCGAGGAGGCTGGGCTCCGTATCGATCCGTACCTACTGCCCATGCGCCTCAACTCAAATTCCTGTGTATGAGCTTGGGGGGAGAAAGCCTCTCTCACACCTGGACCTGGTTAGGTCTAAAGGTCATCAGCTCTGAGAACAGCCCAGTCCGGTCAGCCCGTTCGCCCTGTAACTGGACCGCGAGCCACATGGACCGTTAACGGTGAGGTCCGCTGAGTGTGCAGCCGACTGCCTCCAGGAGCCTCTGCGCTCCTGTTAGCTCCGTTCAGTTCAATATTCCGAAGAAGCTCCGCCAGTCCCTTAGCGGCTGCCTCAGAGGAAAACAGAACATGAGGAACAACCAGTAAGAGGAACCAAGACTCCAAGAGTAAAGCTACCAAAGTGCCTGCAGAAGGAACAGTGAGAGGAACCGAGATTCAAAAGCCAAACCTCCACGTGACCGCCAAGAAGCATTACTAGGAGAAACCAACCAAGAGGAACCAAGACTCAAAGGAAAATGATACCAAGGAGCATGAGGAAGAACCACTAGGAGGGAACCAAGACTCAAAAGAAGGAGCTACCAAGAAGCATGTGGAAGAACCACAACAAGGAACCAAGACTCAAAGGAAAGAGCTACCAAAGAGCATGAGGAAGACCCACAACAAGGAACCAAGACTCAAAAGAAGGAGCTACCAAGAAGCATGTGGAAGAACCACAACAAGGAACCAAGACTCAAAAGAAAGAGCTACCAAGGAGCATGAGGAAGACCCATTGAGAGGAACCAAGACTCAAAAGAAAGAGCTACCAAAGAGCATGAGGAAGAACCACAACAAGGAATTAAGACTCAAAAGAAAGAGCTACCAAAGAGCATGAGGAAGAACCAGTAAGAGGAACCAAGACTCAAAAGAACAAGCTACCGAAGAGCATGAGGAAGACCCACAACAAGGAACCAAGACTCAAAAGAAAGAGCTACCAAAGAGCATGAGGAAGAACCACAACAAGGAACCAAGACTCAAAGGAAAGAGCTACCAAAGAGCATGAGGAAGAACCACTAGGAGGGAACCAAGACTCAAAAGAAAGAGCTACCGAAGAGCATGAGGAAGAACCACAACAAGGAACCAAGACTCAAAAGAAAGAGCTACCAAAGAGCATGAGGAAGAACCACAACAAGGAACTAAGACTCAAAGGAAAAGGATACCAAGGAGCATGAGGAAGAACCACAACAAGGAACCAAGACTCAAAAGAAAGAGCTACCAAGAAGCATGAGGAAGAACCACAACAAGGAACCAAGACTCAAAAGAAAAGGCAGACCAAAGAGCATGAGGAAGAACCACAATGAGAGAAACCAAGACTCAAAAGAAAAGGATATCAAGTAGCATGAGGAAGAACCACTAGGAGGGAACCAAGACTCAAAAGAAGGAGCTACCAAGAAGCATGTGGAAGAACCACAACAAGGAACCAAGACTCAAAGGAAAAGGATACCAAGGAGCATGAGGAAGAATCACAACAAGGAACCAAGACTCAAAAGAAAGAGCTACCAAAGAGCATGAGGAAAAACACAACAAGGAACCAAGACTCAAAAGAAAGAGCTACCAAACAGCATGAGGAAGACCCACAATGAGAGAAACCAAGACTCAAAGGAAAAGGCTACCAAGGAGCATGAGGAAGAACCACAACAAGGAACCAAGACTCAAAGGAAAAGGCTACAAAGGACCATGAGGAAGACCCACAATGGGAGAAACCAAGACTCAAAGAAAGAGCTACCAAAGAGCATGAGGAAGAACCACTAGGAGGGATCCAAGACTCAAAAGAAGGAGCTACCAAAGAGCATGAGGTAGACTCAATGAGAGGAACCAAGACTCAAAAGAAAGAGCTACCAAAGAGCATGAGGAAGAACCACAACAAGGAACCAAGACTCAAAGGAAAAGGCTACCAAAGAGCATGAGGAAGACCCACAATGAGAGAAACCAAGACCCAAAGAAAAAGGCTACCAAGGAGCATGAGGAAGAACCACAACAAGGAACCAAGACTCAAAGGAAAAGGCTACCAATGAGCATGAGGAAGACCCACAATGAGAGAAACCAAGACTCAAAGAAAGAGCTACCAAAGAGCATGAGGAAGAACCACAACAAGGAACCAAGACGCAAAGGAAAAGGTTACCAAAGAGCATGAGGAAGAACAACTAGGAGGGAACCAAGACTCAAAAGAAAGAGCTACCAAAGAGCATGAGGAAGAACCACAACAAGGAACCAAGACTCAAAAGAAAGAGCTACCGAAGAGCATGAGGAAGAACCACTAGGAGGGAACCAAGACTCAAAAGAAAGAGCTACCAAAGAGCATGAGGAAGAACCACAACAAGGAACCAAGACTCAAAAGAAAGAGCTACCAAAGAGCATGTGGATAAACCACAACAAGGAACCAAGACTCAAAGGAAAAGGCCACCAAAGAGCATGAGGAAGACCCATAATGAGAGAAACCAAGACTCAAAGGAAAAGGCTACCAAGGAGCATGAGGAAGAACCACTAGAAGGGATCCAAGACTCAAAAGAAGGAGCTACCAAAGAGCATGAGGTAGACTCAATGAGAGGAACCAAGACTCAAAAGAAAGAGCTACCGAAGAGCATGAGGAAGAACCACAAGGAGGGAACCAAGACTCAAAAGAACGAGCTACCGAAGAGCATGAGGAAGAACCACAAGGAGAGAACCAAGACTCAAAAGAAAGAGCTACTGAAGAGCATGAGGAAGGGCCGCTAAGAAGAACCAGGTATCTAGGAGAAGCTCTAAGTGAATGAGGAAGGAACAGTGAGAGGGACCAGACAGTGGGACCACCCTAGGATTCTCCTAATCCTCCTGTACAGCTCTCCAGCCCCTCACATACAGCCTGTCATACTGAACACACACAGCCTCTGGCTACGGCTGCAGACTTAGCACACACGAGGAGCGGCGGGATGGGGTTGCCATGGCAACAGCGGCTACACTATGGGATAGGGTTTCGAGGGTACAGACCAGCGGCGTCACAACAGCTACCAAAAAAGAAACAGAGAGAGAGAGAGAGAGAGAGACAGACAGGTAGAGAGAGAGACACCGGTAGAGAGAGAGAGAGACAGACAGACAGACAGGTAGAGAGAGAGACACCGGTAGAGAGAGAGAGAGACAGATGGAGAGATGGAGAGAGAGAGAGAGAGAGAGAGAGAGAGAGAGAGAGAGAGAGAGAGAGAGAGAGAGAGAAAGAGAGAGAGACAGACAGGTAGAGAAACGTAGAGAGAGAGACAGGTAGAGAGAGAGAAAGAGACAGACAGGTAGAGCGAGAAGTAGAGCGAGTGAGGTAGAGAGCGAGAGAGAGAGAGAGAGAGAGAGAGAGGTAGAGAGAGAGACACCGGTAGAGAGAGAGAGACAGATGGAGAGATGGAGAGAGAGAGAGAGAAAGAGAGAGAGAGAGACAGACAGGTAGAGAAACGTAGAGAGAGAGAGAGACAGACAGGTAGAGCGAGAAGTAGAGCGAGAGAGGTAGAGAGAGAGAGAGAGAGAGAGACAGACAGATAGACAGGTAGAGAGAGAGACAGACTTAGAGAGAGGTAGAGAGAGAGAGAGAGAGAGAGACAGATAGACAGGTAGAGAGAGAGACAGACTTAGAGAGAGGTAGAGAGAGGGGTAGCGAGAGAGACAGACAGATAGACAGGTAGAGAGAGAGACAGACTTAGAGAGAGAGAGAGAGAGAGAGAGAGAGAAAGAGAAAGATAGGTAGACAGGTAGAAAAAGGTAGAGAGAGAGAAAGAGACAGACAGGTAGAGCAAGAAGTAGAGCGAGAGAGGTAGAGAGCGAGAGAGAGAGAGAGAGAGAGAGAGAGAGAGAGAGAGAGAGAGACACCGGTAGAGAGAGAGAGACAGATGGAGAGATGGAGAGAGAGAGAGAGAGAGAGAGAGAAAGAGAGAGAGACAGACAGGGAGAGAAACGTAGAGAGAGGGAGAGACAGACAAGTAGAACGAGAGAGGTAGAGAGAGAGAGAAAGAGACAGACAGGTAGAGCAAGAAGTAGAGCGAGAGAAGTAGAGCGAGAGAAGTAGAGCGAGAGAGGTAGAGAGAGAGAGAGAGAGAGAGAGAGAGAGAGAGAGAGAGAGAGAGAGAGAGAGAGAGAGACAGGTAGAGAGAGAGACAGACTTAGAGAGAGGTAGAGAGAGGGGTAGAGAGAGAGAGACAGGTAGAGAGAGGTAGAGAGAGGGATAGAGAGAGAGAGAGAGAGAGAGAGGTAGAGACAGGTAGAGAGAGAGATACAGGTAGAGAGAGGGTTAGAGAGAGAGACAGGTAGAAAGAGGTAGAGAGGGGTAGAGAGAGAGAGAGAGAGAGAGAGAGAGAGAGAGAGAGGTAGAGAGAGGGTTAAAGAGAGAGAGAGCGAGGTAGAGAGAGGGTTAGAGAGAGAGAGAGAGAGAGAGAGAGAGAGAGAGGTAGAGAGAGCATCAGTCTGTATTAGCCAGCGTTACTAAGCGATGAGCGCTGATGCAGCTTCAGCTACTGAGAACATAACCGTGTCCTGAACTGAAGTGCCGTATTCGTGACCCCGACCCCGACCCCATTCCCGTACTCCAGAACCGTCTCAGCAACATGCTTTATTTAAAGCACAGACTCCGGAGTCATTCTGTCCGAAACGGACCGGAGCAGGGCCATGCGTCCCGCCGGCGAGCCCACCCGCTCCTACCAGGATTTATTTGGATAGGGAATAGCAGCGCTCTAAAACACCCGTGCGGAATGTGTGCCCTGCGAGCACGAATAAGAAATCATTCTCATGAGCTCCGCGGCACAGCTCTCACGAACTCGCCGTGAGGAATTTGACTCGGAATACCAAGCAGACAGATTTAAAGAGCAGCAGGAACGCCGGCGAGACCGCCAGACACGTCCGCCCGGCGAGATGTTTTGTCAGACGCATGGACGGCTCCTAATGAACAGGGAGTCTGATGACGGGGATGTGGACACTCTGGGGTGATTTGTCCATCATGAATCTCTGGGAAAGCGAAGGCTTCAGAATTAGGAACGTTCCGGAGGGCCGGGAGGGATTTTCTGGTCAGCCGTGTTCGTGCAGGGACTGTAATGACTCTAAAGTGGCAGCGGTTTATCACAGGGCCGTCATTAGTGCTTGGTGATGGCCCGGACTTGTGTACGTACTCGTTTTTGTCCCAGTGTTGGAAAAATGTCCCGACTGCAGGAAAAACAAACAAGGAAAACAGGGATAACCTTCATGACCAACGGAACCAAGGCTCAAGGTCAGGGTAAGGGAAGATGAAGGTCACCAGGATCAATAAACGATGATCAGTTTAGACTGAGATGATCAATAAGAGCTACACATACAGAAGTCTGTCTCTCGGTATGGAGTCGGGCGGCCATGTTTGCTAACCCAACATGCCAGACGTCTCGGTATGGAGCTGTGGAGGTTCCTAATGGTGTCCTGTGGTAATCCATCCCATGCAGCTTGAACATCCTCACACAGTTCCTGCAGATGGTGCGGTAGTGGTGGAGGGACGCCAGGCCTTCTGGACGTGCCTCCACACACAGGCTTGTTGGGCGTCTCCACCCAGACTAAAGCGGGACTCGTCACTGAAGATGACCCGCTGCCATTCTGAGCCACTCCATGACAGTCTGGTACGACACCACTGCAGTCTTTGGTGATGGTGACGTGGTGTTAAGGGCAGTCGTGGTAACGGTTGGGGTGGATGCAGTCCTGTGTGGTGCAGCCGTCAACGCCAACAGGAAGAGTCATGGAGGGAATCACTGCTCGCTGGATGTCCACAATCGTGGGTCAGTCAGGTACAGCGGTAAGGCCCGCCCTTGCTTACGTCACATGTGAGGCCGAGCGTGGCGTAGCACTTTAGCCAAAGAGCCTCCATGGCCACACCCAAGGAAGCAGCATGATGACCCCGTCCTCCACAGCCATTCCAGTGACATCTCAAAGTTTGGGTGGAGTCCATTGGGTGGTGGTACCTTGGCAGCAGGGGTTTTGCAAGGTGCACCATTCCTGGTCAACGGACACGCCTCCGTCACGTCCTCTGCCGAGGGGCACAATAACAGAATGGCTAACGGCTCGCGGCATCGCTCCTCGTGCTCCTGGCTCCGCCCACGCACAAGTGCTTTAGCCCAAATCTGGGCTGCATGGATTGGCAGGACTTGGGCGGACCACTCCCGCTTGCGAGATGTGGGCCACATGCGCACCAGATTAGGGTCAGGCAACTCTGCTCTATCACTGCCGGAGGTGGACCGGAACTCCGGGACCGGTGCGCCAAATGCACATTAAGAGTCGGTGCTTGTTTGGGGCGTCGGTTGAGGGAATGGTCAACCAGGCGTCCTCACCGCCACCATGCTGGGTGATGGTACGTCATACCATTTGATAGGGGACACGTGTTTAGCGAGTGAACCCTTGGTGAACAGGATTTAGGCTGGAGGTCTTCAGCACCAGCAGTTATTCCGATCTGGCGTCAGTTTCGGTTGAGATCAGTCTCTTCCCTGGCCAGACATTGCCCCATGGCAGCGTGTGGAAGCTGTGCTCATCGCTAGCCTACGCTACGTGACTTTTAGAGAGAGCTGAAGTTGAAAAGTGATTCATAACAAGCTGAAAACTGCAGCATTAACAATCTGTTCTAAAGTAGGTGTTGGTTTTTAACTCGAGGCCGCTCGCCCTATTCCCCTGTCTCTGAGCGCCTTGGCTGAGCTCCAGGTGGTAGCCCGGGCCCAGCGGCTCTGACTAGCTCTGCAGAAATGGATCCGCTGCGGCCGTGGGTTTCATTCACGAGCGAGAATATTCACCCACAAAGAAGGAACCGGATCCAAGAAGGCGTTTGACGATTTTGGCCAAGCGTCTGAAACATGTCAGCAGAAAATAGCTGTGACTGTTTCCTGCAGAGTCAGACTGACAGATTAAATATACAGTCAACAAAACCGTCACTGTTAGCCTGTCACTGTTAGCCTGTCACTGCTAGCCTGTCACTGTTAGCCTGTCACTGTTAGCCTGTCAGTTACTTATCAACAGTTCGGCGCTAGTCACGTAGCGGAACTGCGGTAAATCTCAAATATAAAAGCCACATCACCACGATTTACCATCCAAACTCCAATTCCATAGTTCCAGGTAAACATGCGACTAGCATTAGCATGGTTCTGCTATTAGCTCTGTGTCATTAACTTGACATATAGGTGACATCTGGGCTAATCACTGAACAAGCAGTGTGCATTTTCTCTTCCTGTCACTTTTCTGATCACTGTTTACCACATAAATTAGCATTACTGCTTATAAACACTAACCATGCTATTAGCTTCATTAGCGCCATGCTTTTAGCATCATTAGCACTGAGCTATTAGCTGCGTTTTACCAAACTACTCCACAGAAAGTGGACCTACTGTAAATCTGATTAAAACAATTTAACATTGCCACTCTTAAAACTGTGCTATTAGCTTCAGTAGCTTAACATTATTAACTCCATGAGACAGAAGTAACACTCCTAACGCCTGCGCTAACCACTGCTTATAAACACTAACCATTCTATTAGCTTCATTAGCGCCATGCTGTTAGCATCATTAGCGCCGAGCTATTAGCTGCGTTTTACCAAACTACTCCAAAGTGGACCTACTATAAAAATCTGATTAAAACCATTTAGCATTGCCACTCTTAAAACTGTGCTATTAGCTCCAGTAGCTTAACGTTATTAACTCCATGAGACAGAAGTAGCACTCCTGACGCCTGCGCTAATCACTGTAAACAAAGGTTCAATTTTCTATCACTTTACTGATCATTGTTTACCACAAAAATCAGCATGACTGCTTATAAACACTAACCATGCTATTAGCTTCATTAGCGCCATGCTGTTAGCATAATTAGCGCCATGCTATTAGCTTCATTAGTGCCATGCTGTTAGCATCATTAGCGACAAGCTATTAGCTGTGTTTTACCAAACTACTCCACAGAAAGTGGACCTACTGTAAATCTGATGAAAACCATTTAGCATTTCCACTCTTAAAACTGTGCTATTAGCTTCAGTAGCTTAATGCTATTAACTCTGTGCACAGGCTAATGCTATTAGCCTGTGCTAATCACTGTAAACAAAGGTTCAGTTTTCTCTTATCACTTTACTGATCGTTTACCACATAAATTATCATTACTGCTTATAAACACTTACCATGCCATTAGCTTCATTAGCGCCATGCTGTTAGCATCATGCTATTAGCTGTCTGATTTAACTAAATGGACCCGCCTATTGTTCCTAAACGAATAATAACTGAGTACACATACATGAGCATATCACCGCTGTCCAATGAGAAAATGGACCAGTATCTTCCAACAAAGGCAACATAAACTTTACACAGACATGAGCATAGCACCGCTGTCAATGACGAAGGCTTAAATCTCCAAAAAGGCAACTTTACAGGAGAGGACGAAAACCTCACTCAACTTTAATGGAAGTCAATGGAACCAGACGTCTTCCCAAGCACTTTTGGGCCATTTCCGTTGGTCCATTTATCATGTAGTCCTCACACAGTGTAAACAGCAGCGGCTGTGGATGAATTATGCATAAAAATAAAAATGGATGGAAAAATGGAGATGCATGTTTTTTATTGGGACAGCGGCGATGTGTTATATAATGTTTGGGTTATTAATTTCGGAATCGGTGAGGTAGTTCTGCTGTAATGGGCCATGTACAAGGTATTCGTATTTACAGCGGCCTAAAGGCCGGTCTGAGAGTTGCAGGTTAGGAGTCGTTGCCCTAAGGGACTCTTATTGTCGGTAAGACCTTCAGCATTTCCTACCTAGACTGGGATTTGAACCACCCGTCTAGTGACCTCCATCGGGTCATAACACCATCTCTAAATGGTCTTGTGCTTCACATAGGCCCACCTATTGACACGTACTGTTACCCGGGAATAGACGACGTCAATCTACCATCTCATAACAGCCTTGTTAACACTCACTACTATTTCAGATTTATTATTTAGTAACCACTAAAAAACAGACATTTAATGATTAAATAGCATTTATTACCATGTTATTACCATATAACTACACACTTATTACCATAAATAAACAGCTATAAAACTTACACTTCGCTGCTGTTTTCCGAGAAGGCCTCCAGATTTATGGCAGCAGTTCCTGGGCCATTATGGAATCATAATTCTGAAAGCGCTCTCATTCCTCAAGTGAAGTATGAGGGAGTTTCTCCGCTGGCTGGAATCCAGAGAAACACTCACTTATCCTCTGCTGTGGTTACACTGGACCGAGGGCAACAGCACGGACGTGAAACAGAGCGGAAGTGGCTGAATGGAACTCATCTCGGCCCTGCCACCTGTTACTTGACCCTGGTTATTAAAGCCTGAGCCATGCCGCCCTCAGCGAGGCTGACATGAGAAAAGCTCGAGCGATGGCAGCTCTAAAGAAGCCCCTGCTATTCGATAATAACATAAGAGGTTGCTTTAGAAAGCTACTGTGAAAGAGGTCGAGGAAAAGGGTCGGCTGCATTCGTTCAGGGGTGAAAGGTCATGGCCTACCGGAGCCAGTCAGAGTAACACACTGGAGTCTTAGAGGGTCAACAGCTGGGGGGACGTGTGAGTGAGTGTGACTATTAAAAGACTCACCAGGAACAGAGCAGTAGATAATCCCCAACTCTATCTATCCATCCATCCATCCATCTATCTATCTATCTATCTATCTTAGGATGCGCTATCCTAGGAAGACCTGCATTAAGACTCTCTGTGGTGGGTTGATTTACAGACAGTGTTGGGCATATGTGTTCTGAAGATTGCTGAGCTGAGACAGGGACTGTGTTGGGGTCTAATATTTGAGGTTGGAGAGGGAGATGTGGGGGACTGTGTTGGACTCAGTGGTTCTGAGATGTGGGGGACTGTGTTAGACTCAGTTTGTTTTCTGAAGATGTGGATGGGAGTTTAGTTCTGGGCTATGAGATGGTTTGGAGGGACTGTGTTGGACTCAGTTGTTCTGAGATGTGGGGGAGAGTGTTGGTACTGAGACTCAGTGTTCTGTAGACTCGTGGTCTGAGGATGTGATGAGTGTGTTAGATCAGTTGGTCGGGGTAACTGTTGTTAGACTCAGTTGTTCTGAGATGTGGGGGACTGTGTTGGGCTCAGTGGTTCTGAGATGTGGGGGAGTGTGTTGGGCGTGGGAACTGGGTTAGACTCAGTTGTTCAGTTAGATGTTGGGGACTGTGTTATAGGACTTAGTGGTTCTGAGATGTGGAAGGGGTTAGTGATGTTGTGGCTGAGAATACTCCTCGTGCGGGGGACTGTGTTAGACTCAGTGGTTCGGAGATTGAGGTTGGGGGCATTGTGTGTGTTGGGGCTGGAGATGGGGGGGGAACTGTGTATAGACTCAGGTGTTCTGACATGTGGGGGAGTGTTGTATGGGGCATGATTGTTTCTGAGAGTGGTGGAGACTGTGTTAGACTCAGTGGTTTGAGAGATGTGTGGGGAGGGTGATTAGAGTTGGGTGACTTGAGTATGTGGGGGGAATTTGTGTTAGACCGTGTGGTCGGAGATGTGGGGGAGTGTGTTGGGCTGAGATGTGGGGGACTGTGTTGGGCTGAGATGTGAGGGGGGGACTGGTGTTTAGATACTCAGTGTGGTTCTGAGGGATGTGGCGGTAGGAGTGTGTTGGGCTGAGATGTGGGGGACTGTGTTAGACTCAGTTGTTCTGAGATGTGTGCGAGGACTTGGGAGTGTTTAGTGTTCGAGTGAGCTGAGATTGTGGGGGGTGTGTTACCGTTTAAGGCTACTGAGAATGTGGGGGACCTGTCGTGGTGAGAGCTGTTGGGGAACTGAGAGATTGTGGGGGGGACTGAGACTGTTGGGTGACTCAGTTGTTCTGAAGATCTGTGGGGGACTGTGTTAGCTCAGGTTCAGTATGTTCTGGCAGATGTGGGGGACTGTGTGTCGGATCAGTTGTTCTGAGGCTTGGATGAGGGGACTGTGTTAGACTCAGTGGTTCTGAGATGTTGGGGACTGTGTTGTTCTGAGATGTTGGGGACTGTGTTAGACTCAGTGGTTCTGAGATGTGGGGGACTGTGTTAGACTCAGTTGTTCTGAGATGTGGGGGACTGTGTTAGACTCAGTTGTTCTGAGATGTGGGGGACTGTGTTGGGCTCAGTTGTTCTGAGATGTGGGGGACTGTGTTAGACTCAGTGGTTCTGAGATGTGGGGGAGTGTGTTGGGCTGAGATGTGGGGGACTGTGTTAGACTCAGTGGTTCTGAGATGTGGGGGAGTGTGTTGGGCTGAGATGTGGGGGACTGTGTTAGACTCAGTTGTTCTGAGATGTGGGGGACTGTGTTGGGCTGAGATGTGGGGGACTGTGTTAGACTCAGTTGTTCTGAGATGTGGGGGAGTGTGTTGGGCTGAGATGTGGGGGACTGTGTTAGACTCAGTTGTTCTGAGATGTGGGGGAGTGTGTTGGGCTGAGATGTGGGGGAGTGTGTTGGGCTTAGATGTGGGGGACTGTGTTAGACTCAGTTGTTCTGAGATGTGGGGGACTGTGTTAGACTCAGTTGTTCTGAGATGTGAGGGACTGTGTTGGGCTCAGTTGTTCTGAGATGTGGGGGACTGTGTTGGGCTCAGTTGTTCTGAGTTGGGGAGGGACTGTGTTAGACTCAGTTGTTCTGAGATGTTGGGGACTGTGTTGGACTCAGTTGTTCTGAGATGTGGGGGAGTGTGTTGGGCTGAGATGTTGGGGACTGTGTTAGACTCAGTTGTTCTGAGATGTGGGGGACTGTGTTGGACTCAGTTGTTCTGAGATGTGGGGGAGGGGTTGATCGCTGTGTTAGAATCAGTTTGTTCTTGAGATGTGGGGACTGGTGTTGGGTCAGTATGTGTTAATGAGATGTGTGGAGGATGAGATGTTTTGATGCTGAAGATGTGGGGGAGTGGAGAGTGTTGGGCTGAGATGTGGGGGACTGTGTTAGACTCAGTTGTTTCTGAAGAGATGTAGGGGACTAGTTGTTGGGCTTCAGTGTTTTGTTCTGAGATGTGGGGATCTCTGTGTTTTCTGGAGATGTACTCAGTTGTGTTGGGCTGAGATGTTTTTGGGGACTGTGTTTGACTCAGTTGTTCTGAGATGTGGGGGTCGACCCTGTGTTTGGGACTGAGATGTGGGGGACTGTGATAGATCTCGTCAGTTGATTACATCAGACATGTGAGGGACTTGGTTGGGATGAGATGTGGGGGAGTGTGTTTGACTCATTGGTTCTGAGATGTGGGGGGAAGCGTGTGTTGGGCTGAGAAGAGATGTGGGGGGACTGTGTTAGATACTCAGTTGTTCTGAGAGTGTGGGGGACTGTGTTAGAGCTGAGGATGTGGGGGGGCTGTAGTTAGAGATCATGGTTGTGTGTGAGATGTGGGGGCCTGTGTTGGGCTGAGATGTGNGGGAACTGTGTTAGAACTCCAGTGGTTCTGAGATGTGGGGGATCGGTGGCTGTGTTAGGAACTCTCAGTGTGTTCTGAGATAGTGGGGGAGGCTGTGTTGGGATGTCAGTTGTGGTATGGGAATTGTGTTGGGCTGACAATGTGGGGATAGTGTGTTAGATAGTGGGTGACGTGTGTGAGACTCAGTTGTTCTGAGATGTGGGGGAGTGATGTGGGCTCAGTTGTTCTGGGATGTGGGAGGAACTGTTTTTTAGACTGCAGTTGTTTATCTGTGAGATGTGGGGGGACTGTGTTGGGCCTCAGTTGTTCATGATATTGGGAGCGTCTGTGTTTAGGAACTCAGATTGGTTCTGAGATGTGGGGTGAGTTGTGCTTAGACTCAGTATGTTCTGTATATGTTGGACTAGTGTTGGACATCAGCCGTTGTGTTCTGAGATCATGTGGGAGAGGTTGGCTGGAGATGTATGGGGGAGAGTGTAGTTGGTGCTGGTATGATGGGGGATCTGTGGTTAGGACTCACAGTTGTTCTGAGATATGTTGCGGGGCTGAATAGTTGAGCTCAGTTGTTCTTGATAAGATAGGTTGGGACTAGTGTTCGACTCAGTAGGTTGCTGAAGAGGTGGGGGAGGACAAGTGTGTTGGGCTGAGAATGGTCTGGGGTACTGGTGTTAGTACTCTCATGTTTGTTCTGAGGATGTGGGGGACTAGTTGTTGGTGCTGAGATGTGGGACTGTTTAGACTCAGTTGTTTCTGAGATGTGCGGGAGTGTGTTGGACCTGAGAATGTGGGGGCGCTGTGTTAGACACAGTTTCGATTCTAGACTCATGTGGGGGGCTGTGTTGAGACTGATAGGTAATGTGAGCAGACTGTGGTTAGACTCGATGGTTGTTTCCGAATGCTACCGAGGAGTGTGTTGGGGCTTAGTAGACTGTGTGTTAAACATGATGGTCAGACTCGGGGTTCAATAGGAAGGATGTGGGGTGAAGTGTGTTAGGGGCCTAAGAGATGTAGTTGGGACACTTGGTGTGAGACTCGCAGGTTTCTGAGAGGAAGGGAGGTACTAGTGTTCTAGGGCTATAGGATCATATGGGTGGAGCTGTGTTTCTAGACAGCAGTGTTCCTGAGTATGTGGGGGAGTGTATGTTGGGGACGTGAGATGTTGAGGGACTGTGTTTAGACTCGTTTGTTCTGACATTGTGGGGAGTGGTGTTGGGCTGAGATGTGGAGGGAAGTGTGTTGGGCTTAGATATTGGGGGGACTGGTAGTTAGACTCAGATTTGTTACTAGAGACTAGTGGGGGGGACTGTAGTTTAGACTCAGTTGTTTCTGAGATGTGAGTGGACTGGTGTTGAGGGTCTCAGTTGTTCTGAAGATGTGGGGGACTGGTGTTGGAGGAGGCTCAGAATTACGTTCTGAGATGATTGGGAGGGACTGTGTTGGAGCTCAGTTTGTTCTGAGTTGATGGTGAGGGAAGCAATAGTGTTGGGCTCAGTTGTATTCTGAAGATGTGGGGACTGGGGGGGGGGGGGGGGGGTTGGGCTTTTCTGTTGTCTGAATTGGGAGGGTACATGTGTTAGACTCAGTTGTTCTGAGATGTGGGGGAGTGTGTTGGGACTGAGGTATGTGGGGTACTGCTCTGTTAAGACCTTCAGTGATGGTTCTGAGATGTGGGGAGAGTTGGTTGGGCTGAGATGTTGGGGACTGTGTTGGACCTGCAGATGTTTCTGAGCTATGGGGGAGTGTGGTTCGGGCTGAGATTTAGGGGACTGTGTATTTCACTCAGAGAACATGCATGAGATTGTGGTGAACTGTGTTCGTTAGGACGCAGTGTGATTCTGAGATGTGGGATGGATAGGAGTAAGTTTGAGAGCTGATGCCTAGAGTGGGACGTCATGTTAAGGGCTGAGGATGTCTGAGGACTGAGTGTAAGAGCTCAGTTGTTACTGCGATGTGGGGCAGAAAGTGTTGGCTGAGGATAGTGGGGGACTGTGTTTTAGACATCTAGATTGTTTCTGAGTATGTGGGTGACTGTGTTAGACTCAGTTGTTCTGAGATGTGGTGGAGAGTGTTGGGCTGAGATGTTGGGGACTGTGTTAGAACTGAAATCAGTTGTATCTGAGCATGTGAGGTGAGACTGTTGAGGCTGTAGGATCTGGGGGTAGCTGTGTTAGACTCAGTTGTTTCTAGAATGAAGTGCTGTGTTTAGACCTCAGTTGTTCTGAGATGTGGGGAGTGTACGTTGGGCTGGAGTATGTGGGGTGTTAGCTTGTGTTTAGACTGCAGTTGTTCTGAGATGTGTAGAACTGTGTTTGCGGACTGAAATGTTGGGGGACTGTTTTAGACTCAGTTGATCTTGAGATGCCGGGGACAGTGTAGACTCCGTGATGTGAGATGTGGGGCTGTGTTTTAGACTCAGTGCTATCGAGATATGTGGGGGAGTGTCGTTGGGCTGGAGATGTTGCGGACTGTGTTAGACTCGTAGGTTCGAGATGTGGGGAGTGTGTTTAGAACTCATTGGTATCTGAGTTTTGGGGGATCTGAGGTTGACTCATGGTTCTGAGATTGGGGACTGTAGTTAGAGCTCCAAGTAGGTTGCTGAGATGTGGGTCGACTGTGTTAGAGACTCAGTGTTCTGATTGCACTTGAGACGTGTTGGGCTGATATGTGGGTGGGGAGCTGTGGTTGAGCTACAGTTGATCAGATGTGGGAGGACTTGTGATTAGACTCCAGTGGTTCTGAGATTCTAGGGAGAAGTGTGTATGGGCTGAAGATGTTGGGGACTGTGTTAGACTCAGTGGTTCTGAGATGTGGGGGACTGTGTTAGACTCAGTTTTACTGAGATAGTGGGGGCCTGTGTTAAATCAGTGGTTTCTGGGATTGGCGGGAGTGTGTTGGGCTTAGATGTGGGGGACTGTGTTAGACTCATGGGGGGGGATGTGGGGGACTGGTCTAGACAACTGATGTGGGGGACTGTGTTAGACTCAGTTGTTCTGAGATGTGGGGGACTGTGTTAGACTCAGTTGTTCTGAGATATGGGGGACTGTGTTGGGCTGAAAAAAAAAAAAAAGAATGTTGGGGACTGGTGTTAGACTCACTGGGGGTTTCTGACGATGTGGGGGAGAGTGCTGGGCTTGATATTGGGGGGACTGTGTTTAGCCCTCCAGTGGTTCTGGAGTTGTGGGGGATCGGCGAATGGGTGTGCAGATGTGGGGGGACTGTGTTAGGTTCACATGGTTCTGAGATGTGGGGGAGTGTGTTGGGCTGAGATGTGGGGGACTGTGTTGGGCTCAGTTGTTCTGAGATGTGGGGGACTGTGTTGGGCTCAGTTGTTCTGAGTTGGGGAGGGACTGTGTTAGACTTAGTGGTTCTGAAGGATGTGGCGGCGAGGGTAGTTTGGGACTGAAGATGTGGGGGGACTGTAGTTAGAATCAAGTGGTTCTAGAGAGGGGGAGGGAAGTGTAGTTGGGCTGAGATGGTGGGGAACGTGTTGGACTCAGTTGTTCTGAGAGGGGGAGGAAGTAAAATTTTTGATGGGGATGTGGTTGGGATGAGATAGTGAGGGATGAAGAGTGTGTTGAGAGGGGCTAAGTTTAGTTTATGGAGATTGGGGATGGGGGTGAGAAATGCGGTTGGAAGCAAGTTGTCAGGAGATGTAAAGTATGAATGGGGGAGATGGGAGAGTGTTGAGACTGAGAAATGTAGGGAGGAGCAGACTGTAAATTTGATATAATGTTAGCTGAAGGAGTGTAAGGAACGTTCTAGGACCCAGTGTTCGAGAATATGTTAAAATGACTTTCCTTTTTTTTATAATGCTTATTTATTTTTCTTTTCCTAATTTCTTCCCAACTTCAACTTTCTATTCTTCTTCTTTTTCTTACCTCTCTCTTCTTTTCTC
>JAMWET010003906.1:0-43940 GCA_024036415.1 Prochilodus magdalenae | reverse complement strand
GTTATAGACAGGGTCCCTGCTCTAACAGTTTTCTCGATTAGGTCATTGTGAACTCTAGAGCTCTAAATGTAAGGTACTGTGGTATAGACACTGAGTCTGTTCTACAGTTTCTTATTAGGTCGAGTGTATAACTCTAAGCTCTAATGTCGGTACTGTGGTATAGACTGAGTCGGTTCTCTACTGTTTCTCAATTAGGTCGAGTGTATACTCTAAGCTCTAAATATAAGTACTGTGGTATACACTGAGTCTGCTCTACAGTTTCTCATTAGGCTCGAGTGTATAACTCTAACCTAAATGTAGGTATTGTGGTATACACTGAGCCTGGTCTACCAGTTTTTTCTCATTAGGGTTCGTGTGTATAACTCTAAGCTCTAAATGTAGGTATTGTTGGTATACACTGAGTCTTGTTCTACAGTTTTTTCTCCATTAGTGTGTCGTGTGTATAACTCTAAGCTCTAAATGTAGTACTGTGGTATAGACTGAGTCTTTTCTACAGTTTCCCTCATTAGGTTCGAGTGTATAGACTCTAGAGCTCTAAAATGTAGGTACTGTGGTAATAGACTTGAGTCTGTTTCTACAGTTTCTTATTAAGGTCGAAGTGTATAACTCTAACAGTCTAAATGTGTGGTACGTGGGTGCTACACTGATCCTTGTTCTCACAGGTCTCATTAGGTGGAGTTGTTATAACTCTAAGCCTCTAAAACATGTAGGTACTGGTGGTATACACTCAACCCTGTTCTACAGTGTCTCAGTTAGGTGGAGTGTAATAACTCTAAGCTCTGAATTAGGTGACTGTGGTATAGCACTGAGTCTGTTCTGACTCAGTTTCCGTGCATTATGTCGAGTGCATAAACTCTAGCTCTAAATGTAGGTTACTGTGGTAGTAGACGGAGCTCCTGTTCTACAGTTGTTAGTTAGGGCGGAGTGTATAGTCTCTAAGCTCTAAATTGTAGGTAATTGTGAGTATACGACTTATTCTGTTTCTACACAAGTTTCTCATTGTCAGTTCGAGTGTATAACTCAAGCTCTAAATGTAGGTACGTGGTTAAAAAAAAAAAAAAAAAAAAAAAAATCAGACTGATTTTGTTTCTAAGCAGTGTCTCATTAGGTCGAGTGTATACCTCTAATTCCTCTAATGGTAGGACCTACTGGTGGGTAATAGACCTGAGTCACAGTTCTACGTTTTTCTCATTAGGTGGAGTGTAATAACGTCTACGCTCTAATGTAGGTACTGTGGTATACACTGATTCTGTTTCTACAAGCTGTGTTCTCAATGTAGGTGGAGTGTACAAAAGAAACTCTAAGCTTCTAAATGATGCTGTGGATACTGGTGTGGGTATACCACTGAGTCCTGTTTCTTAACAGTTGTTTCGCATTTAGGTTTGAACTTGTGATAACTCTAAGCTCTAAATGTATGGTACTGTGGTCTACACTAAGAACCTGTTCTACGCAGTTATCTCATGTAGGTGGATGGTGTATAACTCTAGAGCAGTCTACATGTTAAGTACTGTGGTATATAGCACTGTTCTGTTCTACAGTTTTCTCCATTAGGTGGTAGTGTATAACTCTAAGCTCTACATGTAGGTACTGTGGTTATACCTCACTAAGTCCTGTCCGTATCTAGCAGATTTTTCTCATTAGGCTGAATGGAGTTACAAGTGTTCTGAGAAAGCTCCGCCTGACAGCAGTGTGATTTCTCATTGCTTCTGCCATGGTCTCGAAGGGAACTCCTGCACAGCCTGACAAGATTCCTTGGCTCTCACAGCTCACCCCGCCCTCCTCAGACCTCTTTATAATGTGCATTGAGTGGGAGTTTTCCACACTCCACAGGCGTCAGTGTATAAGATGTACCTTCCACAAACATGATGACGTCAGCAGAACAGTTCAGGCCCCCCACTGGCACTGTTCTCTTGTCCTACATATGCATATTGTAGCTACACTGGTCCAGTGGAATAATGGCCATCTAAATCGATTTCTCTCTCTTCCTTCATTAGACACCGTGAAAACTACAATAAACAAAACCTGTGTTCAACCCATCCATTTCTCACCTCCTTCAGTGGAACTAGAGCTTGTATTCATTGCTAGGTAGTATAGCATAGCATAGCTAGCATTGTATTTATTGCTAGTTAGTATAGCATAGCTAGCATTGTATTCATTGCTAATTAGTATAGCATAGCTAGCATTGGTATTCATTGCGTAGTTAGATATATAGCACATAGCTAGCTATGCATTGTATTCACTGCCTAGTTTAGATAGCATAGCTAGATAACACTGTATATCAGGGGTTAGTTAGTATAGCACTAGCTAATAGCATTGTATTTTATTGCTAGTTAGTAATAGCATAGCTAGCATTGCTGTCATGCTAGTTAGTATAGCATAGCTTTGGCATTGCATTCATTGCTGTTAGTATAGCATTAGCTAGCTAGCATGGCATTCATTGCTAGTTTTAGTATAGCATAGCATGGCTAGCATTGTATTCAATTGGGGCTCAGTTCGTAGAGGCATAGCTAGCTAGCATTGTATTCATTTGCTAGTCAGTATAAGCATAGCAGCTTAGCTAGCATTGGTATTCATTTGCTAGTTAGTATAGCAATAGCTAGCTACAGCATTGTAATTCATGGCTCGTTTATAGCAAAATTAGCTAGCTAACCTTGTATTCATGGGCTAGTTAGTATAGCAATATCTAGCTAAGCTTAGTATTCATTGCTATTTAGTATACATAGTTAGCTAGCATTGTAATTCATTGCTAGTTTAGTTATAGCATAGCTAGCATTGCAATTCACCTGCTTATATTTTAAACTCATTTTAACTCTCGCTTTATAAAACCTGTTCTCGTTTGATTTCCAGTGCCTTTTAATAATAACAATAACAAACAATTCACACCAAGACAGACATTTCAAATACGTCATTTGACGAAAGTGTCAAAATTGGGGTCAACAAAAACATTTTGCAAATGTTGATTTAATCAGGAATGGCACAATTTAGTAACAGCAAGGCAAAAGGGAACGCCAGCCAATGAAGGTGCATTCTAGGAACCCTCATCTGAGGGTGGCTTTTAGGCCATGCTACAATAGGAAGGTGGTTTATGCTAATTCTACGGCCAAATAGCTAGATGCTTAACATTGAGCTTTTTTCCCAGAACAGAATGAACCTGGTAGTTGTAACCTTAAGAACCAATGTTTTAATAAAGAGGCCTTGTTCATGTAGAAGAATACCTCTAATAAGCTTCCCCAGTATAATAAAGTTTTCCTCCTACCGGTCTCCCCTCCATCTCTTCCTTCTAGAACCTTTACGTCGATGTAGAGGCTCCTCAACGTTGCTGGGGCTATTCCTAATGTAGGAAACAGTTGAATGACGGTTTTCGCACCGAAGGACCTGCCACGGTTCCAGCCTTTGCGTGTTCTACCGTAGCCTTACTGGTGGCCATTGGCGGATTGCTAGCAGCATCGGAACTCCAGCCGTCACGTGCAGACAACCTCTACGGCCTAGCTGGGTTGGAGGAGAGATCAGCAGAGAGTGACGCTAACTGCTGCCACTCGACGTGGCGCGGAGAAGCTGGGGAGGAGGGTGCAGGACTGCGATCCCAGGGTCCCAGGATGTGGTGTGAAGACCACTGCTATGAGGTTTCCTAAACTCACTGGATTTGGACTATACCTAGTCAGTCTCCTTGTCAGGTTTTGCTGGTACAGCGGCTGAAGAATGTGTAAGCCGGCTGCTACTGGTTGGTTTGGCTATGGAGGCAGTAGGAGAGACGTTGAGTCATGTTGTATTGGTGCCTACCATCCAGGAGTCCGGTCATGGTCTGTGAGAGAGGATTAGCGTGGCAAGACGGACCACGAGAACCATCAGCAGTCTAGGTATCGCTATGAGGCTCGACAGCCAAGGCCAGCTGAAGGATGGATAAGGAGATGCTAGTTGGTAAGGATGCCTGGATGGAGACTGACAGGGAGGACCAGGTGGTGTTTACCGTGGCTTTCTGGACCGTCGCGTCAACACTTTGGGCTAGCAGCATCAGAACTCCGGTACTCATGTACAGCACGATCTGGAGAACCTGGAGTGGCCCTGGTATCTTCGGCTCCAGTCAAGCTGCTACGAGGTCCACCATGCTGGGGAGGAGTGCTGGGGAAGAGTGTGCAACAGTGTGGAGGGACCGTGGAGGACACTGTGTGTACAGTCCCAGTAATGTAGTGACCCAGACATTAGCAGCATGGCAGGAAGACTCTTTGAGCTCTGCATGGAGTCTACCCAGAGTCTTTGTAGGCGGCTGGCTGTTGGGTCTAGCAACCTGCTACTGGCTGGTTTGGCTGTGGAGGCATGGGAGGCACGGCCAAGTGCGAAGCCCCCTGGAAGGGTAGATGGTGGGGAAGGAGGGACACTGTGGGTTGCAAGAAGATCAGCCATGCTGGGGAGGAGGACGCAGTGCTCACTCTCTCTGGTCCTACCTGAAGTTTGCACAGTGGTCCAGTGTTGGTGCCTACCCTTGTTCAGTAGCCGGCCGCTGGCATCCACTGCTGCCATGTCCATCTTCACAGGGCAGTCTGACCATATGAGACCCTTATGTGCTAGAACATGCCCACATAATGAAGTGGAATCCTTATAAATAGATGTTCTAGGTCATTTCCTTGGGTAGAACGTTGTTTAATACAGAAATAGAGCCCTCCCTGGCGACAACCTGACCTCATGTGCTTCCCGCACTCGGCTCCTTTTGTATGATGTGTCAGTAAAGTTCAATAGGGCTTCTGGGAGCGCCGTGTAAATCACGGGTGCGTCGTCAGAACAAAGCAAGGCCATGTTGCTAATGCCTCAAACTGTTCCTCTGACTTCTCCGAAGGGAACGGCAGAACAACATCACTCATCCGTCCAACAACAAGAAAGGCGTGACCTTCTACTCCTCCGGAGCAGAAAGGTGGGAGGACCGGGACCACTGACCACAGAATGAAGGCCCAGCCTAGCATTTATTAAGTTACGTATTTATTTATTTATGTATTTGCACACGCGCCAAAAACTTTCAGCACGATTGTAACATCCGCATTCATTCATTTACTACCCCACCTGACGCCTGACCCCGCCCACACAAACATATAAGGACATATACGCTATCAGTCTACAGTCTAGACCCACCCAGCTAAATGGATGATGTTGGTTACACAGCTCCAACTGATGGGAGTCTGAACCAGTCCATATCCTGATACACCACATCTACTCCTGACGTAGCCCAGTATGGTACTCCTCCATATCTCCACCTCTAATATATATTTAGTGGTGTAAAAACTTTGATCTCTTTTTCTGCACAGTGTAAAAGCTCTAGTTCTCCTTTCAGGTTAGTGAATATTCATGAGGGACCGACCAATAGAATCGCTCCAAACCGGCTTAGTAGTAAACCTTGTTCTATCAACTCCACTGCAGGGTAAGGAAGCTGGTTCCTCCTCCTGTACCGCTCCACTGTGGAGGGTTTTAAGGTGGACGGTATAATTCCAGGAGGGCTAGTTTATAGTTTGGTGTTCTCAGTTTTATTCTACAGCTTTAAGATACACAGAAGGAGAACCGTCTACGAGGAGCCGTCTCTAAACTTTTGACTGGTAGTGTATATCTGTATTAATGTATATGTATCTACATCTATATCTATCTATCACTCTCAGAAACATCTGATCTACTATCAGATCGGACCCCGGTGTGTATATACCAGACAGACACTCATATAACAGCTGCACCCAGAAGGAGGTGTGGGAGTGCGGTGCTGTTGGGAAGGAAGATAAAGGTGACCAGGATCAATAACTGATGATAAATTTAGACTGATTATGAGTGTCAGATATTTATGAGCTATCACATATACAGAAGTCTGTCTCTCAGTATGGTGGAGTCGGGCGCGTGCCTGTTTCGCTAAACCCAAAGACACGCCAGCGACGTCTCGTCGGTAATGGGAGCTGTAGAGGTTCCTAATGGTGTCCTTGTGATAATCCATCCCATGCAGCTTGAAACATCCTCACACAGTTCCTGCAGAATGGTGCGGTAAGGGGTGGAGTGGAGGGACACCAGGTCTTCTGGACGTGTGTGACGACAAACCGTTCATCTCGGATGCTGACCAACGGTGCCCTATATCCACACACGGATTCTGTTGGGGCGTCTCCACCAAGACTACAAGCGGGACTCTGTGCACTGAAGATGACCCGCTGCCCATTCTGAGTCACTCCATGACAGTCATGGTAACGACAACCAACTGCAGTCTTTGGGTGTGACGGTGACGTGGGTGTTGTTTAAGGGCAGTCGTGGTATTACGGTCGTGTGTTGCATGTAGTCCTGCGTGGTGCAGCCGTCTGCCGATGGTGCTGCACTAACAGGATGACTGAATGTCTGGGTGATGAGGCCCGTCCTTGCTTACGTCGCATGTGCATTAATAAATTAGCGTACCAAATATGAACCCTGTGACATACTGTGGCAACTTGTTCATGGATAGTGACTTTCATGTCACGTGTAATATCCTGTGTTCCTCACTGAGTATAGTAATAAAAAAGTCAATAACACCACCCACAGTGTGGAGATGAGTAATCATTTCACCCGATAGATATAAAAATGCTCAGGAGATTGGTTATCTTGTGGTCTGTGGGTGTCGACGCACAGCGACTGGTCTCCTCCACATTCCTCCTGTTCCTCCATCACATCATTTTCCACACATGGGCGAGAAGCCTCCCCCGGAAAAACTCAGTGTTCAGACTGAGCAGGGCCTTGTAAGTACCTATCGTCTCATCTCCGCAGAGAGTACTTTCCCCCGATGTAATGAAGGAACACGTGTCTAAATCCAGTGTTCCTGAGCCAGCAGAGAAGGCTCCAAAAAACAGAAGAATCCGAGGAAAACAAACAGAGGAAGCCGTGAGAGCTGTGGTGCAGGAGAAACCCGGCTCGAGCCGTTAGGAGGGGTAATTGTAAAAACGAGGTGAGTTCACAAAGAGCCTGCATGGCGCTGAGCTTCCAACGGGCCGGGTGGTAACAGATGCCAGGTTTGACAGGAAGTGGCCGTCCTATGACAGGGTTTGCGACAAGGTCACAGGAGATCCTTATCCTCCAGGGGACCATACCCACACCAGCACCATGTGTTTTCAAACATCATCACTGAGCTGAACTGGGACTGGGCTGAGGCTAACCATTTTAATCTCCAGCCGCCTGTTTGAAAAGGATTTAAAGAGCAGACACATAAAACACCTGGCATGCCGTGAGGGTAGGATCACCGGGACCTTCTCGGACACTGTAAAAACTTCAGGAGAGCCATGGATGACAGGGAGCTTAGCATGAAGACTGATCTACACGGCTTAGCATGACGCAAAATGGTGTGTCCTTGAAGAAGGAGATGTTCTACAAGGAGGTGTTGGCTACAAGGCCAATGGTGCAAGGAATGGAAGGCCTAGGACAATTAGCGATGTGTCTAAATCATTATCTCACTCCGCATTGAGATGTTCGGTAATCTCTATGACCACTATGTGGTTTCTGGCACTGCATGACTCACTGTTATCTATATACGTCAGAGAGGAATCCTCGGGGCTTTTGCAAGACCTCCTGAGACAGCCTCTGGTTTTTTTTGGTTCTGGGAAACGCGACCCAAATTCAGGATCAGGAGAACCATTTTTATTCAGCAGGATCATCCGAGTAGTTGTCTTTAAAGGCAAGCCAAAGAAACCCCCTTTTCCTTTCCCAACCCCCACCCACATGGGACATGCCGACAGTGACTGATCATGCATGTAGCGCAGCAACAGAAACACAACATCTTCGGTGGGACTACTCCATCGTACGAGGAATTCCAAGGTTTGGATAGTGTTGGCTTAAACAGGATGTCCACCGATTGTGCACGATGCCAGTAATGTGGGGACGGCTGTGGGGACTCTTTTCCACTGCAGAGCAGAAAGGTCCTCAGGACTTCTGAGAAGGGTCCTCGGGGCTTTACCGTGGCATTCCATGCTCAAGTGGACTTGTGAGACGGCTTATGGTTCCTTTTTCCGTCCTTTAGTTTTTTTATATGCTGTGCTGCAAAAACAGAATCCAGAAGAAAGCTACACACAAAAATGGCTAGATGCTAACAGGCTAATATCTAAACACACGCACGACAAGATATATTTGAATTCATTTGTCACCCCAACCCCTGCTAGAAATCCCAGCATGGACCAGAGCGTTGGTCAGCATTACAAACAGTGCACATTGTGGTATAAAGCAGCAATAGACCGCTATAGATCATCTTAAACCAGAAACCACCAGTTAAACCAGCATAGATCTAATTAAACCAGCATAGGCGGCTTAAACCAGTATAGACCTGCTTCAACCAGTATAGACCATCTTAAACCAGAAACCACCTGTTAATTCAACATAGACCTGATTAAACTCGCATTGGCCGCTTAAACCAGCATAGACCTGCTTCAACCAGTATAGACCAACTAATACCAGCATAGACCTGATTAAACAAGCACAGAACAGTTTAAACCAGCACAGACCAGTTTAAACCAGCATAGACCAGTTTAAACCAGAACAGACCACGTTAAATCAGCATAGATTTAAAGTGGTTTAACCAGCATAAACCAGCGTAGAACATCTTAACCAGCATAGACCATCTTAAACCAGCATAGACCATCTTAAACCAGCATAGACCACCTTAAGAGAGCATGGACCATCTTAAACCAGCATAGACCATCTTAAGAGAGCATGGACCATCTTAAACCAGCATAGACCAACCTGTCCCAGCATAGACCATCTTAAGAGAGCATGGACCATCTTAAACCAGCATAGACCATCTTAAACCAGCATAGACCATCTTAAGAGAGCAGCATAGACCAACTTATCCCAGCACAGACCATCTTAAGACAGCATAGACCAACTTAAGACCGCATAAGCATAGACCTAATGTCTTTCAAACCGCATAACAGACCACCTTTAAGATATAGTCAGCACTTAGGACCTGACAACTTATCACCTAGCACAGGACCATCTTTAAAACAGGAGCATTGACCATCTTAAACCAGCATAGACCAACTTAAGACAGCATAGACCACCTTAAACCGGCATAGACCAACTTAAACCAGCATAGACAATCTGAAGAGAGCATGGACCATCTTAAACCAGCATAGACCATCTTAAGAGAGCAGCATAGACCAACTTATCCCAGCATAGACCATCTTAAGACAGCATAGACCACCTTAAACCAGCATAGACCAACTTATCCCAGCATAGACCATCTTAAGACAGCATGGACCATCTTAAACCAGCATAGATCAACTTATCCCAGCATAGACCATCTTAAGACAGCATGGACCATCTTAAACCAGCATAGACCAACTTGTCCCAGCATAGACCATCTTAAGACAGCCTAGACCACCTTAAACCAGCATAGACCAACTTAAGACATCTTAGAGAAACTTAAACCAGCATAGACCTGCTTCAAACAGCATAGACCATCATGTGAGCTGCCGAACTAACACATTAGCTTGCTTGCTATGCTGTAACGTATGGTAGCTTACAAAACACACCGTTAGCCTAAAGTTTCCCTTAAGTAGATTTGCTTTTTGTCAATAGGGCGGCTGCTAGCCGGACAATACGTAACCGGAATAACTATCTGTAGCAAACTTGACACGCCAAAACGTCTTGTTTGATTGACCACATCCACAACAGAATGATGCCAGTGTGGGGGTGGGTTTGTTCTTGAGGCCCTTTACCAGATTTACGCCCTCAGACTTTTATATGTTGTACTGCTCCCGAGTATTGTTCAAGATCCATTTGTGGGGTGAGGCACAACTGGGTACCTTAAAATAGAGCTTGTGGTCTCAGCTTGGGTCCATTGTTCGCTCTTGGACGTCCCTTCGGAATTGGAATTCCAGCTCCAGTCAGGTTCCAAGCCGGTCAACGGAATGCAGAGTGTTGGAAATCCTGCCAATGAAGAACGTTCAAGCATGTCTTCCTAGAAAGTGTAGTATTCCGATAACAAATGTGGGTCATTCTGAACAAATCAGCCAAATCAACATTTCCATTATATGGGAGGAACGTGGCGCCCCATAGCGTGTGTTTATATTCATATCTATGATTCTATATAGCAACCAAAGAGGGTTCTTCTCTGTTGTTTTACAGCTTTGACCTCACAACAGTAGGGGAACCATTTTTGCTGCTACATGAATCATGGTGTAAAACACTCTATGCATAAACATGTAGAACCCAATCTCCATCCATCTGAAGAACGAGTTTACCCTGCCAAGAACCATATAGCATGCATCTAGCTGGCACTCGTATCCAGAGCGACTTACGAGGTCAATCATATTCCTGGTGGGCCAATGTAGCGTTAGGAGTCCTGCCCAAGGAGTCTTATTGGTGTAGCACAGCATAGTCACCCAGACCGGGATTCGAACCCCAGTCTCCCACATGTGGTGGCGGCGGCTCCCTGGTGGATAGTGGTGTAGCCGCTGAGCTACACCATCCACCATACTTCACCTGGAAAAACTAGCTGCCCATTAATTCCCAGAAGGAATCACTCCACAGGAATGAAACGTGGTGGGTAGGTTTGACATTGTGAGACATGCCAATGAGTCAGGTTTCATGGTGGGCCAGGCATGTGGCGTATGCAGGGACAGCCCTTATCATTGTACCTGACCAGGTATATAAGGTCCTGTTGCGGGTGGTGTCCATTCTGACTCGTGCTGTTGTATTGGTAGCATCCTTTCCAAGTGAAGTATGTGCCTCAGAGAAGAGTTTGAAAGCAGTTCCAGCAATGGGAAGAGTGTTGGTGTAGCTCAGCGGATAACACCACTACCCACCTTGGAACCACTACCACATGTGGGAGACCGGGGTTCGAATCCGGGTCTGAGTGGCTATGCTGTTCTACGCCAATAAGAGTCCTTGGGCAAGACTCCTAACAATACACTGGCCTATCTGTAATATGAATACCCTTGTAAGTCGCTTTGGATAAGAGTGTCAGATTAATGTAATGTAAGAGGGGTCCCATCGTAGGGGTCCGGGAAGCTGGGTGGTCTTATTGACGTATTGCGCACCATACTGGTCATACGAATATTACCATAACGCAGCAGTGGATAGAAAAAGACATGTACCAGCGTCATGGAGGATCCGGAAGACCAACACAAAACCAGAGAGAGGGAGTACCAACGAATTTTCCAACATGCTTGGAGTGACCTAACATCAGGTCACTCTGTTAGTGACAGCACCATTTGCCAGACGGTCGTATAGCGGCGCAGGACTACATGCATGAGGACCGTTAACCCAAGTGTCATAAAAAGAACTGTCTTTAACACCACGCGTCACCATATCAACCACAAAAGCCTTGCAGATGGTGTCCTCTTAGTCCTTCCAGACTGTCGTGGAGTGACCTCAGAATGGCAGAGGGTCATCTCAAGTGACGAGTCCTAAGGCTAATTTTCACACGCAAATCCAGAAAAGGGCCTGGTTGTCCCTCCACCTTAAAACCTGCTTCCACCCCTACCGCACCATTCATGCTAGGAACTGTGTTAGGATGTTCAAGCTGCATGGGATGGATTATTCACAGGACACCAGGTAATATATCATTGGAACCATCTAAGTTGCTCCTGGTTCCCAAGGAGCTCCATACCAAGCACGTCTGGCTGTTGGTTTGCTAGCCTCCAAACAGTCAACCGCCAGAGCGTCTAATTGGCAGTCTTACTGTTGCTTCTTCCCTCGTTGTGCTTACGCACGTTGTCGGAGCGCACGTTGAATTGGCAAGCCAGTTGAATTTTGCTCCCCGTGTGCTTCCTCCATCTTTGGATTTCAGCTATAAATGGAAATATTCCTATTCATATTCCGTATATAAACTCCATTTAGGTCACCCAGTGAGAGGAACGTCATTGTCCATGCAGCACAGAATGGAGTCTGGATGCGGATGGCCCACCCAGGACAGAAAGTCAATCTTGGACAGGATGGAGGGGTCGTGGTGGTGGTGGTGGGGTGGCTCCGGTCAGGGGTCTGAGTGGATTAGAGGCTGCTCCACATTGAGGCTTTACCTATCACCAGCTGGGCAAAATGGTATCAACTGCATGCCAGCTGGTACTTTCTCTTCACAGTAGGACGTGCTTCTCAACACCCAACAAACAGTCAACGGTCCCATAGACTCGAGACATAGGAATCTGGAATCTGTAGGAGCACTGAACGCAATCGGAAACCGTGCACTGATACATACGAACAGGGAAATCCTCTGAGAAGTGGAGGCCATTGATGAAGGATGGCAAGTGCCACTCACTTAACATCTTGTTTTTGAGACGCCATAATTACATTTCTTATAGTTTACAATGAATGGTAATCATTCTGATTATTGAAAAGGACATAGATGGCATGACAGTCCTGGAGGAGGCACAATGGGAGAATAGTGGCCGGATATACTCGGAACGAGCTTTGCCAAATTTGCCAGTCCAAGTCCAGCCAGTTAAGGTGCTTTCATAGCTCCTTGCTGGACGACCCCGACAGGCCCTAGTGAGGAAAGCTTTGTTTCTGTGCTGGGACTAGAGCTGGAGTCCCTTAAAACCACTGGTTGAGAGGAGAGCCCTTCAGCAAGCTTGCTGAACGTCATGTGCAATGCTCACCATCCTCTGCACACCACGATCAATCAGGCAGAGGAGCTCTATTCAGTGGCAGAAACTTGCTGTCCCCAGTCCTGCTCCACAGACAGGGACTCAGGAAGTCCTTCTGTCCCTTACTTTCTGACATCTTCTCAATATGCACTGTCTATATGACGACAATCGGTCATCTTCTCATAGCCATCCGTCTATATACTGACATTGGTCATGCTTCTCGTTTCTGTCTATATGACTGACATTCGACAATCGCACTGTCATATGACTTACATCATCTTTGCACTGTCTATATGACTGACATCGGTCATCTTCTCAGTTTGCACTGTCTATATGACTGACATCGATCATCTTCTCAGTTTGCACTGTCTATATGACTGACATCGGTCATCTTCTCAGTTTGCACTGTCTATATGACTGACATCGGTCATCTTCTCAGTTTGCACTGTCTATATGACTGACATCTGTCATCTTCTCACTTTGCACTGTCTATATGACTGACATCGGTCATCTTCTCAATATGCACTGTCTATATGACTGACATCGGTCATCTTCTCAGTTTGCACTGTCTATATGACTGACATCGGTCATCTTCTCAGTTTGCACTGTCTATATATGACTGACATCTGTCATCTTCTCAACTTTTGCACTGTCTATATTGACTGACATCGGTCATACTTCTCAATATGCCACTGTCTATATGCACGTGACATCTGTTCATCTTCTCAATATACACTGTCTAAAGACTGAATCGGTTTTTTCAGTTTTAATAATGTCTATATACTGACATCTGTCCATCTTCTCAAGTTTGCACTGTACTATATGAACAGACATCGTCATTAACTTCCTCAGTACACTTCTATATCTGTCTATGACATCGGTCACTTCTCACTGATGTACAACACTGTCTATAAACTGACTGACATCTGATCATCACTCACTTGCACTAGTCTATATGGACTGACATCAGTCATCTTCTCACTTTGCACTGTCTATATGACTGACACATAGGTCATCTTCTCAATATTATGACACTGTCTATATGGGACTGACATCGGTCAATCTTCCTCAATATGCACCGTCTATATGATATCTGAGTATCGTTCATCTTCTCAGTTTGCAACTGTCCCTATATGACTGACATCGGTCATCTTCTCAATATGCATTGTGGTCTATATGACTGACTACATTAGCCATCTTCTCAATTTGCAGCTGTCTAATAAGACTGACATTGGTCAATCTTCGTCAAATATGCACTGGTCTATATGACTGACATATCGGTCATCTTCTCTTTTATGCACTGTCTATAAGACTGACATTGGTCACATCTTCTCAGCATATGCACTGTCTATATGACTGACCATCGGTCATCATGCTTCTGTCAATATGGCACTGTCTATATATCTATATGACTGACCTTTGGTCATCTTCTCAGTATGGCACTGTCTATATGACTGACAGTCGGTCATCTCTCTACAGTGCATTGGACTGTCTATATGACGTGTGACATCGGTCATCTTCTCAATTCTGCGTATGCACGCGTCTATATGACTGACAATCGGTTCATCTTCTCAATATGGGACTGTCTATATGATGCATGACTTCTCAATCATTCTTCTCAATATGACTGGACGGTCATCTTTGCATGACTGGGGGGGGTCACTGACTCGTTCATCTTCTCAATATGCACCGTCTATATGACTGACTGACATATGCGCCGTCATCTTCTCGTCAATATGCACTGTCCTATATGACTGACATCGGTCATCTTCTCAATATGCACTGTCTATATGACTGACCATCGGTCATCTTCTCAATATGCACCTGTCTATCATGACTGACATCGGTCCATCTTCTCAATATGCACTGTCTATATGACTGACATCGGTCAATCTTCTCAGGTTTTCTCAATTTGCACTGTCTATATGACTGACATCGGTCATCTTTCCTCAGTTTGCACTGTCCTATTGATGACTGACTGTCTAGATACTGACATCGGCATCAAGACCGTCATTGACAAGTCGGCATCTCTCAGTTTGCACTGTCTATATGACTGACATCGGTCATCTTCTCAGTTTGCGCTGTCTATATGACTGACATCGGTCATCTTCTCAATATGCACTGTCTATATGACTGACATCGGTCATCTTCTCAGTTTGCACTGTCTATATGACTGACATTGGTCATCTTCTCAGTTTGCACTGTCTATATGACTGACATCGGTCATCTTCTCAGTTTGCGCTGTCTATATGACTGACATCGGTCATCTCAATATGCACTGTCTATCCTATGACTGACATCGGTCATCTTCTCAATATGCACTGTCTATATGGCTGACATATCGGTCATCTTTTTTTTTTCTCAATATGCACTGTCTATATGGCTGACATCGGTCATCTTCTCAATATGCACCGTCTATATGACTGACATCGGTCATCTTCTCAATATGCACTGTCTATATGACTGACATTAGCCATCTTCTCAATATGAACCGTCTATATGACTGACATTAGCCATCTTCTCAATATGCACTGTCTATATGACTGACATCGGTCATCTTCGCAATATGCACTGTCTATATGACTGACAATGCAATGGTAAAGCTTTTGTGGACTACTGTTGGGTCTTGTTGAGTCTTCCTCAGGAAACATGCGAGCCATCTGCTGAGCTGGTGGTTCTGCTGTATCTCTAAGGACACTCTGGAACGATGCAGAAGCTTCCCACTTCTTCCCGTAAGTTGCACAAAACGGGACGAAAGCAGACACATGATGCGGCATGGAAACAATTTCACTTTATCGTCATTATGGGCAGGAAAACCTAGCCTTGTCTGCGAAGAAGCCGTACAAGTCAGACCCAGACTCGGAGCAGACAAAGCTGCCGATCCTGCCCTGGCCTCGTCTTCAGTGGTTTCCTTCTCCTGGAGTGTACGGACTGGATCCAGGACGCACGCTTCCTCTCGAAAAAGTGTTCAAGGGGGCGTTCATGTCCTACGCCCGTGGCCAAACAATAGATGTCTGAGGTTATGGCTGCTGCTTTCACTCGCCAATCAGGTCGGTCTACGTGTTCAGTCTGGGTTGTCGCTTTGAGGCTGGAAGAGGAGGTGGTGGGGGGACGGGACGGGGGTGACGTTGCTGATCGGTCCTGTGTCAGTGTGTTGGGGAGGGATTGGTTGGAGGGATGAACGGAGGAAATGGGTCTGATTTATCAAACTGAAGGCTGAAAGCTTCAAAGACTCCCCCCACCTTTACCAGCCTCCCCAGGGGACAACTACGTCGGCCCACATTGCGGCCCATCAGAACTTACCAGATGTTGGGCGCTTTTTACCTGCTGACAACGACCTTTTATTTCAGGTCGTTTAGCATTACGTACCCCAGAAATACTGAGGCTGTCAGCCCGAAGGCTCAGGGGCTTCTGTTTGACTCGGAGCCTCGGGCTCATAAAAGCGAAAGTGGGAGTCTACGTCACTTACAGTACCGTGCAATGGAATTGACTGTTTGTGGGAGTGCCTTTCCCAGTTGAACAACACAACACAACATTGGGAAACATGCAAATGAGCGTAAACGCTGTAACGCCAGGGCGTGTTTGTTTTCAGTGACGTTGTAGGTTAAAAGAAAACAGGCTTGGTTCCAGGCTTCTTGCAGAACTCCAAACATCAGATTACTGATTTCCTTTAAGGCCCATTCACACCGATCTCTATTGTAGTGGGACTGTCGGATCATTTGGAAGGGTCTTTGAAGACACCAGCACGGGGGAGTTCTGCTTCATCCATGAGCCGAAGCCATATGACGGCCCATTGTGAATGTACTTCCATCAGTGACGTACGTCGGTGGGGGTATTTGAGGCTGTGCTTGTTTATTAGTGAGGAAAGAGTTCATGGTAGAGTTGCTGTAATAAGAAACTTCAGACAGGCCCTGAGGTCATTCGAATTGTCTGGACTTAATTGTCTTGTGATCCCAAGATACGTTCAGCTCTCCAGAAAACAACCTTTGTTATCTTGAGATCACAAGATACATATATCAAGATCTCAAGATAACAGTTCAGAAAACCAGTCGATTCTGCAGCTTGGCTAGGGTAACCAACATGATTACATACTGCTCAGGCCAAATATACAGTATATACCAGTGCAGGATACAGTATGTACTAGTACAGTATACTGTATATACTAGTACAGTATACAGTATGTACCAGTGCAGTATACAGTATGTACTATTCCAGTATACTGAATATACTGGTACAGTAAACTGTATGTACTAGTGCAGAATACAGTATATACCAGTGCAGTATACAGTATGTACCAGTGCAGGATACAGTATGTACCAGTGCAGTATACAGTATATACCAGTGCAGTATACAGTATGTACTAGTACAGTAAACTGTATGTACTAGTGCAGAATACAGTATATACTAGTACAGTATATCGTATGTACTAGTTCAGTATACTGTATGTACTAGCACAAGATACAGTATTTACTAGTGCAAGATGCCGTATATACTAGTACAGTAAACAGTATGTACTAGTGCAGGATACCGTATATACTAGTACAGTATACAGTATGTACCAGTACAGTATTCAGTATGTACTGGTACATTACACAGTATGTGCTAGTGTAGTATACAGTATGTACTAGTACAGTATTCAGTATGTACTAGTACAGTATACCGTATATACTAGTACAGTATACAGTATGTACCAGTGCAGTATACAGTATGTACTAGTACAGTATACTGTATGTACCAGTGCAGTATACAGTATGTACTAGTACAGTATACCGTATATACTAGTACAGTTTACAGTATGTACTAGTGCAGGATACCATATATACTAGTGCAGGATACCGTATATACTAGTACAGTATACAGTGTGTACTAGTACAGCATACAGTATGTACCAGTGCAGTATACAGTGTGTACTAGTACAGCATATAGTATGTACCAGTACAGTATACAGTATGCACTAGTACAGCATACAGTATATACCAGTACAGTAAACAGTATGTACTAGTACAGTATACAGTATATACCAGTACAGTGTACTGTATGTACTAGTACAGCATACAGTATATACCAGTGCAGTATACAGTATGTACCAGTACAGTATTCAGTATGTACTAGTACATAATACAGTATGTGCTAGTGTAGTATACAGTATGTACTAGTACAGTATTCAGTATGTACTAGTACAGTATACCGTATATACTAGTACAGCATACAGTATATACCAGTACAGTATACAGTATGTACTAGTACAGCATACAGTATATACCAGTAGAGTATACAGTATATACCAGTACAGTATACTGTATGTACTAGTACAGCATACAGTATGTACCAGTACAGTAAACAGTATGTACTAGTACAGCATACAGTATGTACCAGTGCAGTATACAGTATGTACTAATGCAGTATACCGTTTATACCAGTACAGTATACAGTATATACCAGTACAGTGTACTGTATGTACTAGTACAGCATACAGTATATACCACTACAGTATACAGTGCGTACCAGTACAGTATACAGTATATACCAGTACAGTATACAGTATGTACTAGTACAGCATACAGTATATACCAGTAGAGTATACAGTATATACCAGTACAGTATACCGTATATACTAGTACAGTATACAGTATATACTAGTACAGTATACTGTATGTACCAGTGCAGTATACAGTATGTACTAGTCCAGTATACCGTATATACTAGTACAGTATACCGTATGTACTACTCCTGTATACAGTGATTAGTGATACAGTAATCATTAAAATGATTAAGCAGCTGCTTTATACATTTCAGTAACTACTATAAATGCCACAGTTCCTACTGTAAATCATTAAATTCAGTATCTACTGTAAACCATTAATGTCTATAAATGATTCACCCACACTAAAAGATCCAGTGCCTGCTATGAGTGATTCACTAACTACTATAAATGACTCCGCATGTCTAACTGAAATGTCAGTAATACGGTTCTAAGAGCTGATTGTGGAGCCATGCAGAGACGGCTGCAGTACAAAGAGCTGATCAGGGAGGTCAAGAAGCGTGTGTTAAGTGAGCGCTCTGGAGAGACGGAAAGTGTGTAAGTGGATTTCCTCTATTAGAAGGCGGCGTAAAAGAGGTGGGATTCAGCCACACAATGAAAGACCGCAGGATAATCTCCTCCTGCAGACCAGCTGAACTTCTACAGCGCGCTCACTCATGAGAAGTAAACACCGAGGCCAGGCTAAAAACAAACAATCCTGCTGAGAGTTTCACTCCATCAATTATCATGGCAGAACGGAGCAGGGGAGAAAACGGGGGGAAGAGAAAACCACCTATTGTGCCGCGGCACAGCCGCGTGGTGTGATCGAATGTTTTTGTTGGCCGAGCCGAAGCAAATATCATTAATGTATCGGCCGTCAGTGCCAGGAGCATCTCGGACTGGCTGGAGACCAGCGGGGGAGAATGTGTCCTTAATTATCAGCCCGACCGCTGCAGAATCAACCGCGTCATTGTGCTGGAAAACGTCAACACTTGTGTCAGGCGGCAGATGAACAGCAAACAGAGGGCGATCGTATTACACATCCTGTTACTGTTCCTGATTATTAAATCTGATTGCATTTGGCAGCGCCTGTATCCCCCCCTTTGTGTTAAGGAGCCTTCAAACACAATATTGACTTAATGTTGGGCTAATGCTGATGAATGAGCGAACGTAGTGTTGCTTTGGAACCCAGTGGGTTTAACAGGGGGGTCTTTTTATGTAGTAGCTTGGAAATTCATGCCAGTATAAGAACTCCTTCAGATATGGTTTGATTGGTTTAGACAATTCTGAAGCAGAGCAAAATCGTGCTGCAGTGATTGGAGATCACTTGACGACCTGGGTTCCAGTAGAAGTGTGAACAGGTTGGAGAGGTTCCCTCTGGGGTCCAGTAGAGGAGTGACCATCCCGGAGAAGTTTATTTTGGGTTCCTGTAGTAAAATGAACAGCCAAGGAAAAGTCTATTCAGACCTCAAGGAGAAGAGAGTAAGAGCCAGGCAAGGTTCCTTCTGGGGTCCAGTAGAAGAGTGACCATCCCAAGTTCCTTTTGGGTTCCTGTAGTAAAATGAACAGCCAAGGAAAAGTCAATTCAGACCTCAAGGAGAAGAGAGCATAAGCTAGGCAAGGTTCTTACTGGGCTCCAGGAGAAGAAGAAACAGCCCAGGAAAGTTTCTTCTGGTCTTCATTAAGAGTAAACAGGTAAGAGAGGTTTCCTAGAAGAGGGAATAGCCAAACAGGGCTTTTCCTGGGCTCTAGGAGAAGAGTGACCATCTCACAGACGTTCTTTTGAGTTCCTGTAGTAAAATGAACAGCCAAGGAAAAGTCAATTTAGACATCAAGTAGAAGAGAGTAAGCGCCAGGCAAGGTTCCTTCTGGGGTCCAGTAGAAGAGTGACCATCCCAAGTTCCTTTTGGGTTCCTGTAGAAACATGAACAGCCAAGGAAAAAAGTTAATTCAGACTTCAGGTAGAAGAGGGAATAGCCAAGCAAGGTTCCTTCTGGGCTTCAATAGAAGATTGACCATCCCACAGAAGTTCCTTTTGCGTTCCTGTAGTAAAAGAAACAGCCAAGGAAAAGTCCATTCAGACCTAAAGTAGAAGAGAGTAAGAGCCAAGCAAGGTTCTTACTGGGCTTCGGGAGAAGAGTGAGCATCCAGGAGAAGTTCGTTTTGAGTTCCTGTAGTAAAATGAACAGCCAAGGAAAAGTCAATTCAGACCTCAAGTAGAAGAGAGTAAGAGCCAACCAGGGTTCCTACTGGGCTCCAAGAGAAGAGTGAACAGCCAGTGAAAGTTCTTCTGGTCTTTGTTAAGAGAAAACAGCCAGGGCATGTTCTTCCTGGGCTCCAGGAGAAGAATGACCATCCCACAGAAGTTCCTTTTGGGTTCCTGTAGAAACATGAACAGCCAAGGGAAGTTCAATTCAGACCTCAAGTAGAAGACTGAGAGCGAGGCATGTTCTTTTTGGTCTCCAGTAGAAGAGTAAACAGCCAGGAGAGGTTCCTTCTGTGGTTGAGTAAAAGAGTGAACAGACAAGGAGGGTTCTGAATTTTAAGAGTGATAGCCAGGAGAAGTTTCTTTGGGTTCCAGTAGAAGAGTGCACAGCCAGGGATGTTCATTCGACGCTCCGATAGAAGGCTGAACAGCCAGTGAAAGTTTCTTTTGGACTTCAGTAACAGCCAGGGAAGGTTCCTTCAGGGTTCCTGTAAAGCAATGAGCAGCCAAAGGAAAGAAATTCAGATTTCAGGTAAAAGACTAACAGACAGGGGAGTTTTTATCTGGGCTCCACGAGAAGAGTGAACAGCCAGGAGAGGTTCCTTCTGGTGTACAGTAGATGAAAGAACAGCTAGGAGAAGCTCGTTTTGGGTTCCTGTAGAAAAATGAACAATATATTTAATGGAATTTCAATTTTTCAGGAAAAAATCATTTTGGGTAAATAAATTCAGAGCTCAAGTATAAGAGCGCATAACCAGTGAATGCTTGTTCTAGACTCCAGTAAGAGTGAATAGCCAAGAGAAGTTAATACAGGGCTCCAGAAGTAGAGTGAAGAGCCAGAGGGAAAAAACTCAAAGCTCAAGTAGGAGAGTAAACATCCCGGGGTAGTTGGGGTTTTTCTGGCCTACAATATACTTTTAGGCTCCAGGAGAAGAGTAAACAGCCAGGGGAATTTGATTCTGGGCTCCAGGAGAAGAGTGAACAGCCAGGGGAATTTGATTCTGGGCTCCAGGAGAAGAGTGAACAGCCAGGGGAAGTTAATTCTGGGCTCCAGGAGAAGAGTGAACAGCCAGGGGAAGTTAATTCTGGGCTCCAGAAGAAGAGTGAACAGCCAGGGGAAGTTCATTCTGGGTTCCAGGAGAAGAGTGAACAGCCAGGGGAAGTTCATTTTGGGCTCCAGGAGAAGAGTAAACAGCCAGAGGAAGCTCATTCTGTTCTCCAGGAGACGAGTGAATAGCCAGGGGAAGTTAATTCTGGGCTCCAGGAGAAGAGTGAACAGCCAGGGGAAGTTAATTCTGGGCTCCAGAAGAAGAGTGAACAGCCAGGGGAAGTTCATTTTGGGCTCCAGGAGAAGAGTAAACAGCCAGAGGAAGCTCATTCTGTTCTCCAGGAGAAGAGTGAACAGCCAGGGGATGTTCATTCTGGGCTTCAGGAGAAGAGTGAACAGCCAGGGGAAGTTCATTTTGGGCTCCAGGAGAAGAGTGAACAGCCAGGGGAAGTTCAATCCGGACTCCAGGAGAAGAGTAAACAGCCAGAGGAAGCTCATTCTGGGCTCCAGGAGAAGAGTGAACAGCCAGGGGAAGTTGATTCTGGGCTCCAGGAGAAGAGTGAACAGCCAGGGGAAATTCATTCTTGGCACCAGGAGAAGAGTGAACCATCAGGGGAAGTTTATTCTGGGCTGCAGAAGAGTGAACAACCAGGGGAATTTTCATGGCTCCAGGATAAGAGTGAACAGCCAAGGGGAATTTGATTCTGGGCTCCAGGAGAAGAGTGAACAGCCAGGGGAAGTTCATTCTGGGCTCCAGGAGAAGAGTGAACAGCCAGGGGAAGTTGATTCTGGGCTCCAGGAGAAGAGTGAACAGCCAGGGGAAATTCATTCTTGGCACCAGGAGAAGAGTGAACCGTCAGGGGAAGTTTATTCTGGGCTGCAGGAGAAGAGTGAACAACCAGGGGAATTTTCATGGCTCCAGGATAAGAGTGAACAGCCAAGGGGAATTTGATTATGGGCTCCAGGAGAAGAGTGAACAGGCAGGGGAAGTTCATTCTTGGCTCCAGGAGAAGAGTGAACAGGCAGGGGAAGTTCATTCTGGGCTCCAGGAGAAGAGTGAACAGCCAGGGGAAGTTCATTTTGGGCTCCAGAAGAAGAGTGAACAGCCAGAGGAAGTTCAATCTGGGCTCCAGGAGAAGAGTGAACAGCCAGGGGAAGTTCATTCTGGGCTCCAGGAGAAGAGTGAACAGCCAGAGGAAGCTCATTCTGGGCTCCAGGAGAAGAGTGAACAGCCAGAGGAAGCTCATTCTGGGCTCCAGGAGAAGAGTGAACAGCCAGGGGCAGTTCATCCCGGGCTTGAGAAGGAAAGAAGGGAAGGCCAGCAGAGGTTCTTTATGGCCTAAGGAAAAAAGTGACCAGCTGAGGTTAGTTCCTTCTGGGCTCAAATAGAAGGGTGAACGGCAAGTGAACGTTTCCTCTGGGCTCCAGGGGAAGAGTGAACAGCCAAGGGGAAACATAAAAACCCAAAGCTCAAGCCGGAGAGTGAACAGCCAGGAGGACTTTAATCACCACCTGGGCTTCATTAGGAGAGTGAGCAGCCTGGGGGAGTTGGGTCCTCCGCCCGGGACTCCAGAAGAAGACTCGCCAGCCAGGGGACATTCATTCCTCCGCCTGGGCTTCATTTGGAGAGTGGACAGCTTGATCTGGGCTCCAGCTGAGGAGTGAAAAACCAGGAGAAGTTTCATGCCTCTATTTTTGTCTGCAGCCGAGGCATCCAATCTAAACTATTAATAAGTCATTCTCATTAGAGGGGACCAGAACTCGGAGGGTCAGATTTATGAAGTCGTGAGGTCTTACCAGCGCACCTATTAAATACCTTCAGGATGGATGGACGTAAAACACCCGTGCTAATCTTATTAACAGTCACAGTGTGTCTAATGCTGAGTTAGTGCTAAAGAAACAGTGAGTAGGTGTCTGGGGGCTGAATTATTTTGACTGTGGACTGTATCTCTTTGTCTAAGAGTTGCGGTGAATCACTCGGGGCCAAGCGAAATAAGTCTGCACTGGGAGAAAAGCGCTGCGTTGAAAGATACACAATGACAGGATTGAGAAATCTCAACCCAGCCGTTAGTTTCTGTCTAAAATGACGTCTAGCGCGTATTTCCCCATATGTTTCCTCACCCCCGTACCCCCAACAAGCACGTGCCTGAGCACTACAAGCATTTCCTTGTACTTCAGCCACAACACTGTGTTTGTACTTGTAGCGCAGACTGGCTTGGTTCTCTTTCGGATCGTCTTCTGAGCACTAATGTGTCACTGCTTCACTGCTACTGCTGTGGTTCCTAATGGTGTCCTGTGATAATCCATCCCATGCAGCTTGAACATCCTCACACAGTTCCTGCAGATGGTGCGGTAGGGGTGGAGGTGGAGGGACACCAGGTCTTCTCGACCTAATGAGAAACTGTAGAACAGACTCAGCGTATACCACAGTACCTACATTTAGAGCTTAGAGTTATACACTCGACCTAATGAGAAACTGTAGAACAGACTCAGTGTATACCACAGTACCTACATTTAGAGCTTAGAGTTATACACTCGACCTAATGAGAAACTGTAGAACAGACTCAGCGTATACCACAGTACCTACATTTAGAGCTTAGAGTTATACACTCGACCTAATGAGAAACTGTAGAACAGACTCAGTGTATACCACAGTACCTACATTTAGAGCTTAGAGTTATACACTCCACCTAATGAGAAACTGTAAAACAGACTCAGCGTATACCACAGTACCTACATTTAGAGCTTAGAGTTATACACTCGACCTAATGAGAAACTGTAGAGCAGACTCAGTGTATACCACAGTACCTACATTTAGAGCTTAGAGTTATACACTCGACCTAATGAGAAACTGTAGAGCAGACTCAGTGTATACCACAGTACCTACATTTAGAGCTTAGAGTTATACACTCGACCTAATGAGAAACTGTAAAACAGACTCAGTCTATACCACAGTACCTACATTTAGAGCTTAGAGTTATACACTCGACCTAATGAGAAACTATAGAACAGACTCAGTCTATACCACAGTACCTACATTTAGAGCTTAGAGTTATACACTCCACCTAATGAGAAACTGTAGAGCAGACTCAGTCTATACCACAGTACCTACATTTAGAGCTTAGAGTTATACACTCCACCTAATGAGAAACTGTAGAACAGACTCAGTCTATACCACAGTACCTACATTTAGAGCTTAGAGTTATACACTCGACCTAATGAGAAACTGTAGAGCAGACTCAGTCTATACCACAGTACCTACATTTAGAGCTTAGAGTTATACACTCGACCTAACGAGACACTGTAGAGCAGACTCAGTCTATACCACAGTACCTACATTTAGAGCTTAGAGTTATACACTCGACCTAATAAGAAACTGTAGAACAGACTCTGTGTATACCACAGTACCTACATTTAGAGCTTAGAGTTATACACTCCACCTAATGAGAAACTGTAGATCACGGTTTATTGGAAGTTATTGTTCCTTATAAAATGTCAGTGACTCCTTCCCGTCAAAGTAAGCAGTTCCTGACCACAGTCAGTGATGAAACATACCAGACGTTCTCAACGATAAACAGGAATCTAACGTTCGGACTAACATCAAGCCAATTTCAGGTGATTGGCCAGTTTCCAGCATGTGACTCAGCTAGTACACTCCAACATATAGGGGGGTCCTATAGTCCAGTGTAGTATGGGCCTGGCACTGAGATGAAGGCAACCTCCAAGAGGAGAAAGCAAATAAACCCACAGAGCAGATCAGTCAGATCCGCAGGAGGACAGTCGGTGTGCAGACAGGACACACAGGCTGTGTGAGTGTGTGTGTGTGTGTGTGTGTGTGTTAAGGGTCAGGCTGAGTTTATGCAGGTCTAAGACTAAACACAGGATGTTAGAGGAACTATAGAGGAGTGTGGAAACTCCTGTTTCTCTGGGCCTCACACGCTGCTCATCTACTTTCAGATAGATGGGGTTGAGCAGAGAGCTTTCCACAGCATCCAGAGAACTATATTAAAAATATATGTAATATAGAGCTCAATGGGTGTGAAATGGTTGATTGTAGAGGCTCAAAGGTTCTTTACAGTGGTGGTGGTGATGGGAACCAGGGGTCTCCATATCTGCAACACACATATATGCACTTCATTCAGTATCAATCCCACCAGTGAGCCCACTCGTGTCTTCTGAGTGTTTATATGGGAATGTTGAGGTGTGGGAGTGCGGTGGTGTTGGGAAGAAGGATAAAGGTGACCAGGATCAATAACTGATGATAAATTTAGACTGATATGATCAATATTTATTGAGCTACACATACAGAAGTCTGTCTCAGTATGGCGTCGGGCCGCCGTGTTTGCTAACCCAACACGCCAGACGTCTCGGTATGGAGCTGTAGAGGTTCCTAATGGTGTCCTGTGATAATCCATCCCATGCAGCTTGAACATCCTCACACAGTTCCTGCAGATGGTGCGGTAGGGGTGGAGGGACGCCTTGATTCCTTCTGGGTGCAACTATTCTTTTACCGATGAGAGTCTATGTAAATGAGCTGTGATTGGCTGATTAGTCACCGACTCATCAGATGCATTCATTCATGGCTAGTTCCAGAAACATTTTATGGAATTCTATGGAATTATTAACCTTTCCCATGGAATTAACTAGGTTTTCCGTAACTTTGGACCGAACTGGTCATAAACAGTAGATGCTAAATAAAAGCTTATGGTTTTTAAATATGTCATTTCCATTAAAGCATTATTAATCTTGTTGAATTATGTCTGGAACGATGAGATTACTCCTCTCCAACGACGATGATTCCTCTCTCTCTGGGTGGGAAAAGCCATTCTCTGCCATCGTGGGAAAATCAGAGGAGAACGGAGGTGTCTGGACGAGAACCAGCCAACGACATGAAACAGCAATGATGAGAAACTCCATAGAACAAGAGGAACCACCCTCTTTACACTGGGGGGTGACGGGTGGAGGAGGGGGAGCTCTGAATGAGTTTGGTCACACCATCCGCCGTCTTTTGATCTGAGTCATTAGACATAAAGCTAATGAAGCTCTGTGGTTTCATTCTCCCACAGGACCTCAGCGCAGCATGACTGGAATACTTGGACGTTATAGTCCGAGTCTTGCATAATCCCGTGCCGAGTGTGGAACCAGTTCAGGCGAAGCGGAGCGCGGTGAGAAATGAAAGGGTTTGTAGGTTTGTGGGTTAATTCAGCTCGCATTAGTCACCCTTACCACGTCACCCACATCTGGCTCTGGTTCGTGTTAGGACACCACTGCAGGATCTTCGCTCCTTCCTTCATTCATTCATGCTGTCCAACAAACGAACGAAGAACCACATCAGTCTGATCTTTCTAAGAGAATAAGCTCGTGTACAGACACGTCACAATTCAGACTTAACCTCGGTCCACACGCAAGTAAGCTCCCATGTAAGCACTGGGACAAAGTTCACTGAGATTTTCCGGGACTGTCAAATTGCTAAAATGATTAAGCTAACCTTTAATAACCACAGTAATTCATACGTTTGTGCAGTTAAATACGGTTTAATAAAGCTTTGTTTACGCTTGTAAAGCAATGAATTATTATATAGCTGTACAGAAAATAAACTCCATCAGAATGGATTCATGACTTTCTGTAATTCAGTGAAATAACTGTTCAGCGCAGAACCTGCACATGAAAATTAATTTCTAGCTTGTAACAAAGCTCAGCATATATTTTAACTTTATATATTATTACATCATATTTTATACTCATTATTCACCATTCATAATTTACTCCTCTGACACTTGTATTATTTTGTGATTAATATAAATTGTCAGGCTTTCAGTCCTCACATTTGTCTTGTCTTGGTATTGATAGTATTTGTACTCGAATTGTCTTGGTATTGATAGTATTTGTACTCGGATTGTCTTGGTATTGATAGTATCTGTACTCGGATTGTCTTGGTACTGATAGTATCTGTACTCGGATTGTCTAGGTATTAATAGTATCTGTACTCGGATTGTCTTGGTGTTGATAGTATCTGTACTCGGATTGTCTAGGTATTAATAGTATCTGTACTCGGATTGTCTCGGTATTGATAGTATCTGTACTCGGATTGTCTAGGTATTGATAGTATCTGTACTCGGATTGTCTAGGTATTAATAGTATCTGTACTCGGATTGTCTCGGTATTAATAGTATCTGTACTCGGATTGTCTCGGTATTGATAGTATCTGTACTCGGATTGTCTAGGTATTAATAGTATCTATACTCGGATTGTCGTGGTATTAATAGTACCTGTACTCGGATTGTCTTGGTGTTGATAGTATCTGTACTCGGATTGTCTCGGTATTGATAGTATCTGTACTCGGATTGTCTCGGTATTGATAGTATCTGTACTCGGATTGTCTCGGTATTGATAGTATCTGTACTCGGATTGTCTTGGTGTTGATAGTATCTGTACTCGGATTGTCTTGGTGTTGATAGTATTTGTACTCGGATTGTCTTGGTATTGATAGTATCTGTACTCGGATTGTCTTGGTATTGATAGTATGTGTACTCGGATTGTCTTGGTATTGATAGTATTTGTACTTGGATTGTCTTGGTATTGATAGTATCTGTACTCGGATTGTCTTGGTATTGATAGTATGTGTACTCGGATTGTCTTGGTATTGATAGTATTTGTACTTGGATTGTCTTGGTATTGATAGTATTTGTACTCGGATTGTCTTGGTATTGATAGTATTTGTACTCGGATTGTCTTGGTATTGATAGTATCTGTACTCGGATTGTCTTGGTATTGATAGTATTTGTACTCGGATTTTCTTGGTATTGATGGTATCTGTACTCGGATTGTCTTGGTATTGATAGTATTTGTTTGATAGTATAGTGTTTGTTCTGACTTGTCCTTGCTATAACTGTGTAATGAATTCTGTAACTATATTTCTTTAAAAAAGCAAAATTAAAGTAGATTGTCATCAAAGAGTTTGGCATTGTCCCAGGTGAATATTATATGACTCTCTCTATAGGACTCTATCTTGACTTTGACTCAACCTTGACTGAATCTGGACTGGTCATAGTCATGGACTTCACTTAAACTCAACAAAGGGCGTCTTGACTTTAGAGAGTAATAGTGAAAAAGTACAGTACACACAGTTTTAAACTATGTCTCGGCCTACACCCAAACTTTTCTGACATGTATAACTATCCTGGGCTTCATAATGCTGGCGGGGGTTAAAAGTTCAAATGCAAAATGTAACTATATCTTTAACTCCTAAATTGCGTAATGGAAAGCTAAGCAAGCATGTGGTCATGATGCCCCTCACTTGGGGAAATAGCAGCTCATTGTTAGGGTCGAAGGTTACCTTTAATGGCTGTTGCAGGGGTGTATTTCCTTAGAGGGAGTCAGTGGTGCACCTGGACATCTCTGGGGGCCTGGGGCCCTCCAGCTGGGGGCTGTTTCAGTGGTTTTACCACACTATAGCACACTGTAACAGCTTAGCCAGGCAATTACTATGATTACCTTTAATTTGAATGGAAGCGCTCTGCCCATGTGAAGGTGTTTAGTCAGTGAACATCACTGAACCCACCTGAAGATATAGAACACAAACTGTATGCACTCTGAACACCATTATTTGACTGTTGGAAGTGTGAGTAGCATCTGACTGACCTGTATCTGTCAGGTTTGATGCACAAACCATGTATTTTATTAAGATCCTATCATTTTCTTTAAGAGCTAAAACCTGTTTCAGCTAAGTTGGCTATTATGCTAGCTAGCTAGCATACGTGCCATATAAACTACAGACTAGCCAACTTTTTCAAGTTCCTTCAAACACTGCATGTAGGGCTTCAGAGCCGTCCTCCAGACTAAATGTTTTTCTGTAATTAAAGTTCATTATTTGAGGCTATTTTCCACTTGACACATGGGGGTTTTACGTTTTTACCCTGCAACTAAACTCAAATTCTCAGTTGAAGACTCCAGACTTGACCAGCAAGAAGTGATTTTTAAACATCTCTGGCAAAAACCAACATTTATTTAAAAAGGACTACAAGTTGGTCTACCAGCTCTTTGAGTGCTGAGCTCCCCTATGGATGGAATGTCATAGTACATTCAACATCCATCAACATACGACCTAAAGTTTTTCTTGTCTCAGTTTATGAAGATTAACCACTGAAAGTATTTGAGAGCTCTATTAAAATAGGTTAGTCATGAAGTACTTGGAGTCTGGTCTAAATGCTATTCATATAGCTTTCATTCTGAACAGAATTACCTTCATTATCATCGTTTATTAATTCAAAAATTCCATTACCAGTTTTTTTTAGGATTTCAAATACATGACATATGACAATATGACTTTGTCATAGTATGTTGGTGTTAAGGTTAGCATTAACTGTGTTTGGCTGTTCTAGATAAACCATGCTCATTTGAAGTACATAAGCCACATGTGTTTGTAGCCTGAGCCAAAAAGTTATATAACCAGAATACTGAATACAAATCTTTCTAGATCAATAAATTCACAACTTAGTTTGGTTCATATAATCATAAATGTGCACCAGCCACACCTGTAGCTACAGGGCTTTATAAAGAGACACTGAGAAAAACTAGAACCCAAAAAGGAACCAGCTAAATGTATCATTAAAACGTTAGCACATGTTCCACATGCTTAAAAATAAAAATAAACATTAAAATCTATGAGATTTTCTGGTCATTTTGTGTCACAATAAGGTATTTAGCTGACCAGCTAGCTAACCGTTTAGCTTTACTCTGCACACACCCACACACACAGAGAGAGAGAGAGAGAGAGAGAGAGAGAGAGAGAGAGAGAGAGAGAGAGAGAGAGAGAGAGAGAGAGAGAGAGAGAGAGAGAATTGTGTAGAGAATGAAACAAAACTTTTATTTTTCTCGGTCAAGTGTTAATATGAGCAGAAACTCTTTCTGTGCCGCTAGCATAGATGCTAATAGCGTTAGCTTCTCCTAGCTGGTTGTCTAATGTAGTAATAACTCTCTACACAGTAAGAATTCTAAATATAGTGACCAACACATTCTCATACCATCCTAGTTTACACTCTGGAGCTCTTATTGGTCTATAGTAGTCTTCATCTGGAGAGTAAAGGATTAGCTAAACTGTGATTAGCGCCAGCTGCTAATGTTAGCAAACACAGAGGCTCCTCAGTGCTAACACAACTGCTTTACCTGCTTTAGAAAGCTGGAAAACTGGGATAAACCTAAAAGTCTGTTGCTGAAAATGTTTCATCAGTTATTGTAAATATCGACGATGTTCAAAGAAAAACATGTATCTCCATTTTTTACTTTTATGCCTCATTTAATCACACGATCTGCTTTTTACACTCTGTGGGAATTTCATGTAGAATGGACCAACAGAAACGGCCCAAAACCGCTTGGAAAAACGTCTGGTTCCATTGACTTCCATTCAAATTACCTGAGGTTTTTGGCCTCTCCTGTAAAGTTGCTATTTTGGAGATGCCTGTTTTTCTTTGGACAGCCACGATATGTGGCATAAATCGAGCTACTTCCTTTCTAAATATGTACGAGTTATACACCCGGAGGTGCCTTGAGTGAATTCGTTCTATACACCTCAATAGGATGGACTAGTCCAATTGAGGCTATTCCGAAAACCATTTGTATCCAGTTGACAGAGGCAGGAAAACCGGTATAGGCTCACATTCCCAATTAGAAAGTTTTAGTACTTTCTGTGCATGTGCATTACATATGGAATGTTGAATGTGGCGGGAAGCTGGTCTTCCAGAAGCTGGTTTTAAAAGACTAGACAGCAGGATGGATGACAGCAAAGCATGCAATAACAAGCTGTTCGGAAAATGAATGACAGAAGGTTATAAAGCGAGTTAAAAACAGATGGACGTTTCTCAAATCAGCTTATTGCAAAGTTCAGAGCCCGGATGGTAAAAGCGGCGGCATTCGGCTGATGTATCTCCGAACGTTACAGGACATGATGTCTTGCCCTTGCCCCTTCTTTAGCAAGTACATGTGCGGAATGGTTTCCAGAGTCTACCATCATTTTAAAGCAACCATGGTGATGCTCATCTGCACTAACTGCTACTCTAAGCTTATGCATCATTTTGGATCTTATTATTTGTATTGTGCATGTAAACAGAGATTTCCATCAGATTGTTGAGTGCAGTGGGTATGTAAACACCCCAGCCTTAATCTATAATCTGAAAGAATTCAAACGCGATGGTGAAAAGTTTCGCATATAAACACGGCCATTGTTTTATGTAAAACTTACAACATGCATATTAACATATATTTTAGCAGGAGCTCTGGCCTGGAACTGTCACTCGTGTTTTTTACCATACCTAACAACTAAGCAGAACACGCATAGACTTTTAGACTACGGCTCGAATTCACTGCTGGCGACGTATCTAGAACTTCCATTAGTTACATTTTTTTATATGTGCTTCCCAGAGAAGCCCCCAGTGAGCAAGCCAAGGGCCACAATGGCAAGGATCGACACCGCATAGCAAGAGAAGCACAAAGCACAGGATAAGGATTTTAAATCATGTGCAATAGTTGAACGTCTGAATGAAACTGGTAGTAGTTGATCAAAGTAAAAGCCATGAGCATCCATTTCTGCCTCTAGAGGACAACAGTGATGATCTGTTAGAAGGACTAAGCGTTCAGTGTTTCACGAGGCAAAGGAAAAAATGTCTGAGGAGTTTGTGATTAAAGCCAGGTAAGATCTAAAATCTAAAAGTATAAATCAATAATGTATATTTTAATGCACACTGAGCTAAAATCAAGGCTGGGTTTATGTAGGAGGTCAGGCTCAAAAACAGAACCCGAGCAAACATAGTACAAGGGACAGGCAAAGTCATATACGAAGAGACAGGCCAAATAAGCAACCAGAACAGGGCAACCAAAAACAGAGGGAGGAAGACGAGAAGGGCAGAGTCAGAGTCAGGAACCAGGAAGTCAGAATTAGTATCAGTGGGATAGATCGCTCGGTAAGGCGAAGGGAGTACTTCACAGTGGGTGCATGTGAACCAGGAGCTTATTAGCAAACAGACTAAACGGGATGCAGGTGTGAATAACTAATACTCTGGTGAGGACGAAACATGGCATGATTGGGAGATGATGGACATGTGACTATGACATCATTGGGTAGAGGGTTCTGGGAGTTAGAGTTCGGAAGATTAGAGGCAATGATTTAGATTAGATTAGATTAGATTTTAGATTTTAATCCCTTGTTGATCCCACAGTGGGAAAATTTAGTATCCGCATTTAACCCATCTGTGAAGTGAAACACCCACATACACACACTCACTAGTGAACAGACACACACTAGGGGGCAGTGAGCACACTTACCCGGAACGGTGGGCAGCCCTATCCACATCGCCCGGGTAGCAGCTGGGGGTACAAAGGGGAACAGAGGCGTGACAATATGCACATCTTCTAGTCATTAATAATAAAAAAAAAAACTAGTTGTATTTACTTAAAATGACCCGCTTATTTCATTGTTCTTAACGAACAATAAGAGAAAATAATAATTGAGTACATGTATATGGTATTCGAGCCCTAAAATACAAATACAAACTTACTACACGTCCCATCAGGTCACAACATCAGTTCAACATGGTCTTGTGCTTCACATGTAGGCCCACCTACACCTATAGACACATAGAATAGACACTATCCTACTACACTACTGCCTTGTTACCACTACAATCACTCACCTATTAAGCATACAGAACTATAAGGTAAATAGATAGATAGATAGATCGATAGATAGATAGGTCGAATAGATAGATCGATAGATAGATGGACGGACGGACGAACGGACGGACCGATTGACCGACCGACCGACAGACAGACTGACAGAAAGACAGATAGCGGTTTCACAAAAACAGCACAGATACAAATACAAATACAAATAAAAAAAAAAAAAAAAAAGTTGTTGGTTGTCAATCTAGTATATAAGGCCTTCAGTCCTCACCAATGCTCTGAATACTATGTACTCGGACTACTCTTGATGAGAATGCTACATTTGGTAGATATCAAAGTGCTACGACTTGAAAGTCAAAAAGTCACTAAAGTACATGGAGCTTCCCAAAAATAAAGACCTCATAAAACATCTCAAAGAAATTCCACATGAATAAACCCAACCAAGTCATACGGACCTCTAAAATTAATCACTCCTTAAGGGAAAAAAGAAAAACAACAGATTATTTTTAGAGAGGTAATTGTAGAGAGCCTGAATCCATGCCCTGAGGCCTAGCTGAAGAATTACATGGTTACGAGAGCCTCGGCGTTCATGCTTAGTCATTCATTAATCATGGAAATCACACGAAATCTGGCGCTCTAATTAGCATGATGGATCTTAACACAACAGACCGACCAAACAAGCTGAAAGCAGGAGCAGACCACTATTTCCTCACAGCTCAAATGATGGATGAAGTTGGGCTTCACAAGCAAAAGACCTCCACTGCAGGATAGTTCAGGGGCATTCAGCAAGCCTGTGGAACTGACGACGGACTCAGGAACCTGTCCAAATAGTCAACAAGACTGTATAGCCCATCATCTTAACCGGGATGTTTACAGGCCAAGGAGAGCAGAACCAGGTGAATGACCAGTTCCATGTGGTGCATGTCATAGTCCATGGTTTGGGTTTTATTAATTTTCTAAAATAATATTTTACTTAGACAATAGCTGGAAAATGGCCTAGCTGGTCACTGGGATCCCATCAGGGATGCTCTAACATTGTGGACAGATAAGACTGTAATAGAACTTTCTGGTTTAAATGAGATGCATTAAGTCTGGAGAAACCTTACCCCTTCTCTGAAGCATGGTGGTGGTAGTATCATGGTCCATTTGGCCCTGTTTAGCTGCATCTGGGCCCGGATGGCTTGCCATCATTGATGGAGCAATGAATTTTGAATTATACCAGCAAATCCTGAAGGCAAATGTTAGGATCACCGTGAGCTGAATCTCAGGAGAACGTGGCTCATGCAGGAAGACGGTGACCTTAAACACACAAGTCCATCTACCAAGGAACAGTTAGAGAAGAATACAGTTCATGTTCTGGAACAGCCAAGTCAAAGTCCTGACCTTAATCCAGTAGGAATGTTGTGGCAGCTCATGGGAGGATCCCATCTACAGGGGTTGGACAATGAAACTGAAACACCTGTCATTGTAGTGTAGGAGGTCTCACGGCTAAATTGGACCAGCCTGGTGGCCAATCTTCATTAACTGCACATTGCACCAGTAAGAGCAGAGTGTGAAGGTTCAGTTAGCAGGTAAGAGCACAGTTCTGCTCAAAATACTGCAATGCACACAGCATTATGGGTGACATACCAGAGTTCAAAAGAGGACAGACTGTTGGTGCACGTCTTGCTGGCGCATCTGTGACCAAGACAGCAAGTCTTTGTGATGTATCAAGAGCCACGGTATCCAGGGTAATGTCAGCATACCACCAAGAAGGACGAACCTCCACCAGCATCACGTAGTGACCTGGCCACTATCCTGCAAGAAGAATGGCTTAAACTCCCTCTGACCACTGTGCAGGACGCAGTATATGTCATTCCCAAGACCAACTGACGCTGTATTGGCCGCAAAAGGAGGCCCTACACCATACTAATAAATGACTGTGGTCTAAAACCAGGTGTTTCAGTTTCATTGTCCAAACCCTGTATATAACAAAGGTGGAGCTATTGTGGAATTGGAGGAATGCCGGTTCTCAACCGGTTCCTTGTTACCGGGAACGTTCGGTTGCAGTTGTTGCTGCACAAGAGGGTCACCAGATACTGAAAGCCAACGTTCACATACGTCTACCAATCACAGATATGAAATATTGAATCATTTTTCCTCAACTAAATGACCAAGTATTAAAATTTGTGTCTCGTTTGTTTCATTACGTTCTCTTTATCGACTTGTATGGAACTCTAGGTATAGGTTCTAAAGGGTTCACAAACCTTCAAGGAACACTGCTTCTGAGTGAGAGTGAAATACGTTACCTTACACTGCAAGATAAGAACCTTCGGAAGTATGAAGCTACGCTACGTGCTAATCCTGTTCCGTTAGCTTCCACCCCAACCCCTGCCCACCCATCATTTACGTATGGCTGTGGCAACACAGGGTTTGCAACGTACATTAGGTTCCACAGCGCGAACACTTGGCACATGGTTGATGCTGTAACGGGACACTTTTCGACGAATCCGATTTGGTGGGCGGAGCTATAATAAACAGGTGCTGTACACGCCGTCTGTGTGGAGCACCTGTTAATTACAGCACCGCTAGCTTTTCTGGCCTACTCGGGTTCTTTCAGTGCTTTGGCACGGCGCTGAGCAACTCTTCCTGAAAGAAGCGAATGTCCCGCTGAACGAATGATTTACCCTCCTCGGTTTGCAACTGTATTGACAGCAGATGTGCGGAGCTGCGGTGCAGTGCTGTAGTAAACCCCCTCCCTGCTATTAATTGGTTCAAAATGGCCCGGGTCCACTGTGTTCCCCGGCCAAGCTCAGGAGAACGCGCTCCAAAGGCAGAGCTCAGCGCTTACCCAACGTAAATCAGAACGGCTGAATGAAATTACGATACATCACAAAGCGAAGAGAATTATTCATGATTCAGAGAGCCGCGTGTGTGAAGTGCGTATACGTCAGTGGGGGTCTGACGCAGGTGGTCGCTGAGGAGGGACTCAGAGAATTGGACTTCTTGGTAGAAGACAATGGCTTCACACTGCTCTAAATATGGTACGGATCAGAGCAGCTCCTGAACACTGTGTGAGCAATGTGTTGTGAGAAAGTTGAGGACCCAAGGGGTCCGGTTTACATATATTAGCACCCCTGAAGTCATTAAGAAACCATAACGGAGTAATCTTTGAATCTGAAATTATGTAATATTCATATGCATCACTGTGATTCCCATGAAGGGCTTTGTACAGTCATCAACAGTTGCACCAATAGCTGAACTCAGAAGGAATCAACCCACTGGAGTAAAACTTGGTGGGTCGGTTTGACACTGTAAGACAGGGATGGGCTTATCGCTGTACCGGACTCACCCACCAGCCAATATGGTGGACAACCAGTGAGCAGTGGTGTCCTCCATGAGTCATCCTGTTAGTGCAGCACCTTTGGCAGACGACTGCACCATGCAGGACTGTTACGGCAACTGTCCTTAACACCACGTCACCGTCACCAAAGACTGCAGTGGTGTCGTACCAGACTGTCATGGAGCGACTCAGAATGGCAGCGGGTCATCTTCAGTGGCGAGTCCCGCTTTAGTCTTGGTGGAGATGCCCAACGAATCCGTGTGTGGAGGCACCGTGGTCAGCACCAAGATGAACGGTTTGTCGTCACACGTCCAGAAGGCCTGGTGTCCCTCCACCTCCACCCCTACCGCACCATCTGCAGGAACTGTGTGAGGATGTTCAAGCTGCATAGGATGGATTATCACAAGACACCATTAGGAACCTCTACAGCTCCATACCGAGACGTCTGGCGTGTTGGGTTAGCAAACACGGCGGCCCCACGCCATACTGAGAGACAGACTTCTGTATGTGTAGCTCAATAAATATTGATCATATCAGTCTAAACTTATCATCAGTTATTGATCCTGGTCACCTTTATCTTCCTTCCCAACACCACCGCAACCCCACACCTCCTCCTGGGTGCAGCTGTTGTTTTGATGATGAGTGTGTGTGTTTAGCCCTGGGTTCGATTCCGAGTTTGCATGTCCTCCCTGTGTCTGTGTGGGTTTCCTCCGAGTGCTCTGGTTTCCTCTCACTGTCCAAAGACATGCAGTCAGGGGAACTGGAGATGCTAAACTGCATAGCTCACTAGACAAATAACGAGTCCCCTGTGACTGAAACGAGTCTAGCACCTCCACCAGCACCAATAACAGCTGGGACTGGATTTGACATGTACTGGAGAAGTTTCTGGATGTAGGCCATGTCAGTCATCAGACACTGTTACATCAAAGAATTCCACAGTTGGGCCAGATTTGGTGGAGGCCTTCCCTGGCACAATTCCGAGGAGAATTCCCTGTAGACTGGGATTTTACCCACTGCTGGTAGACCCGTATGACCGTTTGCTGCTTCCATACACCTGCAGATTCAGCTACTTCCTCACACTATGGTCTTTGGCCACGCCCACATGCAGTCACTCCTTTTAGCCAATCATTAACATCTGCTCTGGAGCCATTTTCCGCACATGGAACGAGACATTCCCTGCACTGTAGCACCTCTTCCCAAACTATGGATCCCGTCACTCACACCCTGTGGTATTTATAGCCATATCATCCTCATGCAGCTCCATCTGCAGGAGCCTGATGGTACTACCACCTTAAATGTGCAAGGTGAGCTTACAGCGTTTATCTTCTAAGGTCTTCTAGAGTGGTAGTGTACACAAAGCTGCAGCGGCTGCACGTGTAGAGGACTTTATCAGATTGTATTGTTTCACACTGCCTGCTAATTGGGTAACACCGCTGCCACGCCCATCCCTAAAAGCCCATTCCAGAAACTTTAGCACTGCTTCCACAAAACATGTCTTTCAACCAGAACTGTGTCCCAGTTCAGGGGCTGCAGCCTGCAGAGGTCGTGTCTGAAGAACGATTGCATCATAGAGCCACGACTAGGGCACCAGTTTCGAAGGCTCCCTCGTCCACAGTCGAAAGGTGCATCCATGGTTAGGGCGGGAACAGCCATGTTCTGGTGCAAACAGGAAATCCAGCATGGAACAGGTCGTCTTATTTCGCTCCAGCCTTCGCAGTCTATGCAGCCTTTGAAGAACACGCCTCCGTAGACCACGTCCTTTGAAGTGGAACCAGGAAACCCGACGAAAAAGGTGTACAGTGTTTGGAGACTGAAGGTGCCCGTGGTCTCTGGAATTCGAAGCACCGCTTCAGAGTTGGTCTGGCATGCTAAGTGTTAGCCAGTGTATTGTCTTCCATGCTTTAGCCGCCTGGCAGACCTCAACATTGGAAAAATCTCATAGAGAAGTCAAACCTAGCTCGTTTCTATCTCTCGCTGCAGGGTTGCTTTACTAAGCTGCCATGACGTGTCCTGCAAATCGCTTATTTCTGGATGTACTGAGAACGTCTGTGTCTAATTATCAGACCCAGCCTCCCAAGACGAGTTCATTATTTAAAAACAATGTTTGTTTAAAGATGTTTGTACTGTACTGGAGCTGAGCGTTACATCCCAGCGAGCACACAGCGCTGACGTGTGACGTACCTTTCCTGTTGGAGTCGTGATGATGACCTAAACCCAACAACATGTCAGCAATACAGAAACTTCTGCTGAGACTTTGGTTGAGACGTATGGCATACATAGAATGTTGAGCTGAGAGTGATTTGTAGCCGTTGTGAACAGTGTGTTGAGCTTGGTTGAGTCGTGAACAGTGTGTTGAGCTTGGTTGGGTTGTGAACGGTGTGTTGAGTTTGGTTGAGTCATGAACAGTTTAATGAGTTTGGTTGAGTCGTGAACAGTTTAATGAGTTTGGTTGAGTCGTGAACAGTGTGTTGAGTTTGGTTGAGTTGTGAATAGTGTGTTGAGTTTGGTTGAGTTGTGAACAGTGTGTTGAGCTTGGTTGAGTTGTAAACAGTCTGCTGAGTTTGGTTGAGTTGTGAACAGTGTGATGAGTTTGATTGAGTTGTGAACAGTGTGTTGAGCTTGGTTTAGTCATGAACAGTGTGTTGAGCTTGGCTGAGTTGTGAACAGTGTGTTGAGTTTGGTTGAGTCATGAACAGTGTGTTGAGCTTGGTTGAGTTGTGAACAGTCTGTTGAATTTGGTTGAGTTGTGAACAGTGTGTTGAGCTTGATTGAGTTGTGAACGGTGTGTTGAGTTTGGTTGAGTTGTGAACAGTGTGTTGAATTTGGTTGAGTTGTGAACAGTCTGTTGAATTTGGTTGAGTCATGAACAGTCTGTTGAATTTGGTTGAGTCATGAACAGTGTGTTGAGCTTGATTGAGTTGTGAACAGTGTGTTGAGTTTGGTTGAGTTGTGAACAGTGTGTTGAGCTCGGTTGAGTTGTGAACAGTGTGTTGAGTTTGGTTGAGTTGTGAACAGTGTGTTGAGTTTGGTTGAGTTGTGAACAGTGTGTTGAGTTTGGTTGAGTCATGAACAGTGTGTTGAGCTTGGTTGAGTTGTGAACAGTCTGTTGAATTTGGTTGAGTTGTGAACAGTGTGTTGAGCTTGATTGAGTTGTGAACGGTGTGTTGAGTTTGGTTGAGTTGTGAACAGTCTGTTGAATTTGGTTGAGTCATGAACAGTCTGTTGAATTTGGTTGAGTCATGAACAGTGTGTTGAGCTTGATTGAGTTGTGAACGGTGTGTTGAGTTTGGTTAAGTTGTGAACAGTGTGTTGAGCTCGGTTGAGTTGTGAACAGTGTGTTGAGTTTGATTGAGTTGTGAACAGTGTGTTGAGTTTGGTTGAGTTGTGAACAGTGTGTTGAGCTTGATTGAGTTGTGAACAGTTTGTTGAGTTTGGTTGAGTTATGAACAGTGTGTTAAGCTTGATTGAGTTGTGAACAGTGTGTTGAGTTTGGTTGAGTTGTGAACAGTGTGTTGAGTTTGGTTGAGTTGTGAACAGTGTGTTGAGTTTGGTTGAGTTGTGAACAGTGTGTTGAGCTTGATTGAGTTGTGAACAGTTTGTTGAGTTTGGTTGAGTCATGAACAGTGTGTTGAGCTTGATTGAGTTGTGAACGGTGTGTTGAGTTTGGTTAAGTTGTGAACAGTGTGTTGAGCTCGGTTGAGTTGTGAACAGTGTGTTGAGTTTGATTGAGTTGTGAACAGTGTGTTGAGTTTGGTTGAGTTGTGAACAGTGTGTTGAGCTTGATTGAGTTGTGAACAGTTTGTTGAGTTTGGTTGAGTTATGAACAGTGTGTTAAGCTTGATTGAGTTGTGAACAGTGTGTTGAGTTTGGTTGAGTTGTGAACAGTGTGTTGAGTTTGGTTGAGTTGTGAACAGTGTGTTGAGTTTGGTTGAGTTGTGAACAGTGTGTTGAGCTTGATTGAGTTGTGAACAGTTTGTTGAGTTTGGTTGAGTTATGAACAGTGTGTTAAGCTTGATTGAGTTGTGAACAGTGTGTTGAGTTTGGTTGAGTTGTGAACAGTGTGTTGAGTTTGGTTGAGTTGTGAACAGTGTGTTGAGTTTGGTTGAGTTGTGAACAGTGTGTTAAGCTTGATTGACTTGTGAACAGTGTGTTGAGTTTGGTTGAGTTGTGAACAGTGTGTTGAGTTTGGTTGAGTTGTGAACAGTGTGTTGAGTTTGGTTGAGTTGTGAACAGTGTGTTGAGCTTGATTGAGTTGTGAACAGTCTGTTGAATTTGATTGAGTTGTGAACAGTGTGTTGAACTTGGTTGAGTTGTGAACAGTGTGTTGAGTTTGGTTGAGTTGTGAATAGTGTGTTGAGTTTGGTTGAGTCGTGAACAGTGTGTTGAGTTTGGTTGAGTCGTGAACAGTGTGTTGAGCTTGGTTGAGTTGCGAACAGTGTGTTGAGTTTGGTTGTGTTGTGAACAGTGTGTTGAGTTTGGTTGAGTTGCGAACAGTGTGTTGAGTTTGGTTGAGTTGCGAACAGTGTGTAGAGTTTGGTTGAGTTGTGAACATGGTGTTGAGTTGTGAACAGTGTGATGAGTTTGCTTGGGTTGTGAACAGTGTGTTGAGTTTGTTTGAGTTGTGAACAGTGTGATGAGTTTGCTTGAGTTGTGAACAGTGTGTTGAGTTTGTTTGAGTTGTGAACAGTGTGATGAGTTTGCTTGGGTTGTGAACAGTGTGTTGAGTTTGCTTGGGTTGTGAACAGTGTGTTGAGTTTGTTTGAGTTGTGAACAGTATGGCTTGAGTGTAGATTTTTATTTATAATTATATATATATATATATATATATATATATATATATATATATATATATATATATATATATATATAAATTTATTTGTTTATTTTTTGAAGTTGAATTTTAATTTTACTTTTTCTTCAAAATAAAGGTCCTCGTGCTGTGCCGGCTCTATTTTGGAGGCGGTTGCCATGGAGACGGTCTAGATGAGTTTGTGTAGCATCTTGGCCAGGTTGCCATTAGCTACACTTAATAACTCTCAGTTCCGTTAACAAGATAGTCCAGTCAGCTGAATTAGCTTTAATTGAATGGAACCCAGTGCGCTGGGCTGTAGCTGTTCCTGCACGTTTAGCTGTGGAAAAAAAAGGTTCCACGCAGAACGCCCAATCAATCTTTGAAGGTTACACCTCATTTTCTTTACAGTGCAGAAGACTGGGCGTTTCACCTGTCCTCACGCTGACCCACATTCACGCCGCTGTGCTGCTTATTACTGGAGCTCTTAAACAGAGCCAGATGTGTGGAGAGAAAGAGAACAGCCACCGACACAGAGCGGGGGAAAAAAGGAACCCGGAGAGAGATAAAGTCTCATTTCTCAACGTCACGCTGCAAAAAACTACAACCAGGCAACCCCTTCTACGTCTAGAACCCACCAGCAGCTCCAGGCTCCCAGTCATTCTACACTCTCAGCTCATCACCATGATGCCAAACAGACATTTGTGCTTCACACTCATCTAATCAATATCTAGAACCTTATGAGCAACTTAATATAATTTAGCTAAACTGACACAGAACCCATCAGGGGACCCCAATTACTTAACTAATACTGTTACATGTGTACCTCACATCTACCAAGTTAATATCTAGAACACTTCAATTTAATATCTAGACAGTGTTGAGCATTTCAGTGCAATTTATTTAATTAGAACCCACCATCATGCTACCTAAAATAATGACCCAGTGCTTACTCAGTTAATATCTAGAACACATCCAGTTAATACAGTATAAAGAATCTACGTCTAGAACCCACCAGCAGCTCCAGACGTCCATTCATTCTACACTCAGAGCTCATCCTCATTATACCAAACATATTTAATAATTAACATGACTTTCGTGCTTCACACTCATCCAATCAATATCTAGAACCTTATGAGCAATTTAATATAATTTAGCTAAACTGACACAGAACCCACCATCAGGTGACCCCAATTACTTAACTAATACTGTTACATGTGTACCTCACATCTACCAAGTTAATAACTAGAATGCATCAATTTAATATCTAGACAGTGTTAAGGATTTCAGTGCAATTTATTTCATTAGAACCCACCATCACGCTACCTAAAATAATAAACCAAGGCTTACCCAGTTAATATCTAGAACACATCCAGTTAATACAGTATAAAGAACCTGTTGGGCGTTTCAGTGCATTTTGTTTAACTACCTTGGAACTCATCATCATGGCTCCCAAAATAATGACCTAGTACTGTTAAGTCTGTATCTCACCCATACCCAGTATATATCTAGAACACATCCAGTTAATATAATTAATCTGCTGGGCATATCAGTGTAATTTAGTTTAACCACCTTGGAACTCACCATCTTATTACCCACATTAATGACCTAGCACTGTGATGTCTGTGCCGCACTCTTATGCAGTAAATATCTAGAACACCTTAGGTTTAAATCTAGACATTGTTGGGAATTTTTTGTGTAATTTATCTAAACTTTCTAAGAACCCACCATCATGCTACCCAAAATAATGACCTAGTGCAGTACAGTCTTTACCTCACACTAACAAAGTTAATATCTAGAACTTCTGAGAACCCACCATCATTCATCCCAAACAATGACATTGTGCATTAGTGTACCTCACACTAAAAAAGTTAATATCTAGAACTTCTAAGAACCCATCATCATTCATCCCAAAAATGATCTAGTGCAGTAAAGTCTGCACCTCCACTAACAGTTAATATCTAGAACTCATAAGAACCAACCATCATTCATCCAAAAAATGACCTTGTGCAGTAGTCTGTACCTCACACTAACAAAGTTAATATCTAGAACTTCTAAGAACCAACCATCATTCATCCCAAAAAATGACCTTGTGCAGTAGTCTGTACCTCAAACTAACAAAGTTAATATCTAGAACTTCTAAGAACCCACCATAATTCATCTCACGATAATGACGTAGTGTCGTAAAGTTTGTACTTCACACTAACAAAGTTAATATCTAGAACTTCTAAGATCCCATCATCATTAATCCCACAATAATGACCTACTGTAGGAAAGTCTGTACCTCACACTAACAAAGTTAATATCTAGAACTTCTAAGAACCAACCATCATTCATCCCAAAAAATGACCTTGTGCAGTAGTCTGTACCTCAAACTAACAAAGTTAATATCTAGAACTTCTAAGAACCCACCATAATTCATCTCACGATAATGACGTAGTGTCGTAAAGTTTGTACTTCACACTAACAAAGTTAATATCTAGAACTTCTAAGATCCCATCATCATTAATCCCACAATAATGACCTACTGTAGGAAAGTCTGTACCTCACACTAACGAAGATAATATCTAGAACTTCTAAGAACCCATCATAATTCATCCCACAATAATGACCTAGTGTAGTAAAGTCTGTACCTCACACTAACAAAGTTAATATCTAGAACTTCTAATAACCAATCATCATTCATCCCAATAATAATGACCTAGTGTAGTAAAGTGTGTACCTCACACTAACAAAGTTAATATCTAGAACTTCTAAGAACTCACCATCATTAATCACAAAAATGACCTAGTGTAGTAAAGTTTGTGCTTTTGGACCAAGGCAG